>WWET01005414.1:33567-49152 GCA_011038615.1 Limnodynastes dumerilii | reverse complement strand
TTAGACTTGGGATAGGAAGCATCACCTCTCAACTCTAATACTGTCTGCAATCCACATGGTTTAGCCCAGGAGTAACTAATTTCAAGCACTTACTTAAGTCTGAATCCAGCCCTTAGATATTTTGTTAAGCAATACTCATACAAAGATATATATTTACACAAGTGAGAAATAGCTGTAGTAAATTGTCACCATTATATACAACAAATAGTTATGTAATCCAGTTGACAACAGAAATGCCATATATATGATAACTGCATGTTATTGGTTTTTTTTTAACACTTTACAATTTCGTAATAGGTTTTTTTTTTATCATGTACAAGATGTATTATAGGACACATGGGGGATGATCCTGAGTTTCAGCAAACTCGCAAATCCACTCTTCAAAAGAATAGGACGTAGCGAAAATTGGCATCGGTGTAATGCTGAAGTCTAAGTCCCTAAAAATAAATATACCCAGGTAAAAATATGCCTGGGCATACTGTGCAACAATACACTGCTATTCAGGTTTTCAAACATTAAATATGAACTCGAGTGTAGTGTATGACAAGAAATGTATTTTAAAAATGAAACCATTAATCGTTTTATTCTTTGTATATTTTTAACGTGTTTTATTTTCCTGCGCTTTTTTCGGGGGTGGTGAAAGTGAATGACTGAATTTAAACAATAAAACCCCTTTCCATAGGTACAATCCAGTCCTACAGACCTAACAATTATAAAATTGTCTAATTAGAGAATACATTAAATATTAAAACACATACATAGCAGCACATTGCCACACATTTTGCTTATGCATTTTACATCTATATTTTAATTTTTAGGGGCTGGTAATTTGGCTTAAAAAAATTATTTTAATTATGTTTTTAAATCTTTTTATTTTACAGCATGTAAATGAAACCAATTTAAATTAGTAACAAAAAATATTGAAACTCAGGACTAGATTTACTAATTAAAAAATAAAGGAAAAATGGAGATATTGCCCATAGGTACATACTAACTGGAGAATGTAATAGGATTCTGATTGGTTGTTGTGGGCAACATCTCTATTTTTGATTTTGAAAAGTTTAGTAAATCTAGCCCATAGCCTTGTATAGTATGCCACATTTCCCTTCTTAGTCTATTTGCCTATACATAACTGTTTGCATGTTTTTAGAGTATTAGAGATGAGAGGTGATGTTTCCCAGCCCAAGTCTAAATGACAGTGTAAAAGTAAAACTGGTCAGTATCTGTGTGCAGTAAACATTCAAAGATATATCCCTGCATGCAAAGAATACAATTAACTTGACTCCTCCTGAAATCAACATGGATTTACCCAGGAGTAATTTTCCTCTCAATTTCAAGCTCCTTCTTAAGTCTGGATCCAGCCCAGTGTTCATAGGTGAATCAGGGCTGTCATTCAGTGACATCCTCTTTGTTGCTCGCTACCCTAAACAGTATAGAGCCGTTGCTACACTGTGTCTCTAAGGCAGCCAGAGTGATTAGTGCTGCCAGAAGTGGTAGCAGGCATTTGCACTTTGTGGGGGCCTCTTGTGTATGGGGGCCCCGGGGCAGCCACCCCGGTTGCCCCTATGATGGGGACAGCTCTGATTGGGGCTGATCCAGGACATCAGAGCAAAATAGGTGTAAGTGTAGACCTGAGCAAAACCATGTTGCAACGCGTTGTCAATCTCCGGTTAGAAAATCACATTTTCGACATTTTCTATTTATAATGCTGAATTGCAAAAATTCACAATTCGAATTTTCTCTAGTTCTACATGCTCCTTTTTCAAAACGATTTTTATTAATAAACATTCACATTTCGAATAAATTTTTATTTCAAATGAGTTATTTTCGAATGTTGTATTTTCCGAATTTTGCAACGTGATGGGGGCTTTTAAAGGTAAATTAAAATACTGGTCAAATAGATCAATTAGAATTTCCTACAAATTGTTTTCCCTCAATGTGGTTGCAATTTGCCAGGACTGAATGCAGGCACATATAGTTGCTTTGTAACAGCTAAATGAAACCATGTGGTTTGATGTATTAAGATCACTGTTTCATCATATTCCCTCATTTCTCAATAAGATACAATAAATGCTCCATTCATCATAGAGGTCTGAGGACAATAAGAATTTTTTAAAAGGGATTTTACTTCATAACAATCAGTGCCAATGCAGTCCTAATTCCAGGTACACACTATGCAGTTATTGGGCCAATGATGGACCAATTTTTCGTAACACCTACAAAATGATCCAGTAATGCTGTGCTTTTCAAAGCAGATTTGACCGCCCCTGTGCTGATCCTATAAGGATGTTACAGCAGGGTCAGTAGATCTTTCCAAGGTTCAGGCATTGTGTATACACTGCACAATTTTCTCGCTGAGCTTGTTTTATCAAGCTTAACATTAGACAATAGATATACGCCAGCTGTACCAGTATTCATTTACTTAATCTTTGTCCAGATTCAACATTACCTTAGGATGTCAAACATTGGATATTGCCACTCACTATTCTAAACCTAACATTGCATTAGTTAGTAAACCATTCTCATTGTCTGTGTGATATCCACTAGTTTGTATCCTAAATTTAACATTGTAGCAATGATCATTGTCCTTGTATGTATTAGAACAATTTAAATAACAAACAATTCTTCTCTGTTTAGGTTGAAAAATCTTATTTCAACAAAGAAAGACTATACACCAATTAAGCACCGTGCACTTGAAAGGCCCTGGCCATCTGATCTATAGGAGACTAGCCTATGTCCCTGAATCCTGATGCTTGCAGTGATGTAATCTATTACCATATTCCTGTGTATATAGTGTACTACTGTTACCTGTTAGACAGCAGAGTATCCCAGAGACGCTCCTGTGCTAGACTAGGCAGGCCAGCCCTATTTTTAATATGACACAGCCGCAAGCTAAATGGTATCTGTATCATCGGTCGAAATAACCTAAAGCTAGAAAATAGCTTTTAGGAACGGGACCTTATTAACTTGTTCCCAATAGTTACAGGTTGCAGTGGGTAAATTAGGGTTAGACTGTGCCAGATGCGGAGGGTATAAGGTTTGGGTTTAAGGGGCCTAAGGGAAAGGTTAGAGTTAGGCTGTAGGGCATGGAGTCGCAGCACCGCTGCTTTCTACAATGGAGACTGGCGCCAATTGCTGGAACGCTCCATTCAGTTGCTGTACAATGGTCTTTTGCAAAAAAAAAAAGACCATTATATCCGTAAACCACATCCGACTAGCAGTGCTTGTTAATATTTATATGCTGTTTGTATTTTACTTTTTGCCACTTCTGATTGTATTATTGTATTACATGTATTTCTGATTAATCCGGGTTATTGCAGGGTGATTTGCCGGGTTTTTGACAAAAACCCCTTCTATGTCCAATAGGGGAGACCCGGGAAATTCTGGGTCCCAGGTCTGCCCTGACATTGAGAAGGGATTGCGGCTCCTGGGGAGGGAACAAATCCCTCCATTATGTTCTGTTAGGTGAGACCGGGGTTGATAAACCCGGGTCTTAACATTTCACATCGCCGCTTACTGGGGTCCGACACTGGAAAAACCCTTCTTTTTTTCCTGTGTCTAAGTCCCGGTATATTAGACCCAGGACTACAACCCCGGTACCTTTCAGATCACCACAAAAACCCGGGTTTTTAGTGGCGATCTGAAAGGTGTATAATTAGTTTTTTTGTAACATGTTTATCCGTACAGTTCAGATCTCTACCATTGAATGATATGCATTTAGATGACCTTGGTGAAAGGTAAAAGAAATGACTAACATATGTTTGACTTGTTAAACTGCATTTATTGAAAGGCTGTCTGAGGTAGAAGCTTAATTTTTAAGAACACTACATTTTCAGGTATGGCAACATTCTTTGTGTATTTACTAATATGATTAATCTCTGTATTGTCTGGCACATAGAACATGCAAATAATAAAGGTTCCTGGAAAATGTTAATCTAGGAGTAGAAAAAATGATAAAGCCTTTGGCTTCTGATTTCATGAAAATATCTGTCAAGCAGTTACGCTTTTATACTCTAAGATGCCTTTTCCAACATCTTATATAGTACTTCCTGGGAGAAGTAATCAATTGTATTTGACAGTACAGCTTACTGAGTGAAATTTACACCGTCTTCTAAATAATCCTCCTGCTGTGGCTCTTAAATATCAGTTACTTTCCCACTAATGTCTCTCAAACTGTAGCGTACAAGTTTTGAGAAGTAATCCCCCCCTCCACTCCTGTAAAACTCTATATGATACTCTGTCAGACAATAATTGGCTTGATCATCATAATGGCATACACTCATTTCTTGGAACACTGACAATGTGATCTCACTGGTGCTGGGCCGATCCTATAAGGACCATTGACGAGTGGTAGGAAGAGAGGCCCAATTATCTGGAAGTGTGTGTCCATTATGTGATGTCCCAGGTCTCTCGGGAAACTGGACAGTGTGTGACTGAGGTTGCCAAAAAAAAATTATAAAAGTCGTCCAGTTCTATAATCCGCAGCACAAAAGATGAACATAAAAATAAGAAACAAAACATAAAATAGGGCGGGATTCAGATGTCCGGGTGTCGCTTAAATTCTGCAAGCTGCTTGCGGAATTCCGGTACATATCTGACAATGCGTATGCCAGATGTCCCGCAACGGATCTCCAGGCACGGCGCCTAAACTTTTTAAGGGTGAGCGAGGTGGAGCACGGTAATTTTACATTGTGGGCTGGGTTCGCCATTTCCGTGCCGGTCAGCGGTCGCACATACTGCTGCTCCACATGGGTGACTTAACGCACCTATTTTTATTTTATTATTCCCACATAGTTATTACACAAATAATAGACCTATACAGAGAAAACTGGAATAAAATGTCCTGTAAATCATGGGGGAGGACAAAGCATATTATTGCACCTGGGCCCATGACTCGCCCTCTGAGCAAAACTTTATATTATACTGGCTAGTTCTGCCTCTGGTGGATTGCCAGACCTCCATGCTCAAAGGTCTGAATCTGGCACTTGAGTGTAATGTTAACCTCCTCACAGTGCTTTTTATGTTATAGAACGCTCTGGAATGGAGTTCCGGCACCTTTTTTCAACAGATTTTCCAAGTTTTAAAAGTTTTGGCGGCGAAGTCATTAAAACGGTGCATGCTGGCTGCTTGTGTGTCGAGTCCGATACATGCGTACTTCGTTTGCACTGGTTGTGATGGCGCTGCTCGGCTTGTGTTTGAT
This sequence comes from Limnodynastes dumerilii, assembly GCA_011038615.1. Lineage (NCBI taxonomy): Eukaryota > Metazoa > Chordata > Amphibia > Anura > Limnodynastidae > Limnodynastes > Limnodynastes dumerilii. Next base: position 43,952 of record WWET01005414.1, on the reverse strand, counting down.
TGTGTGGTCGTGCGTGAGTTGATCTGCCTCTTCATACCCATTCCATTCTTCTTCTTCAATTTTCATATAACCGGGAATTATAATCCTCTTAATACAGGCATTTGTAGGGACAAATATAGCTTTACCTAGCATGTTTTATTACCACTCCAAATGTTCTCCCCTTGGACTTGATCCAGAGTCTAAACATACACCATTTTTGGGGAAAGCATAATGAGTTTTAGCACTGTACTTTGAATGATTCCACGTGTTGAGAGCTACCGTAGACAGATGTTCCACTATATCCTAATGTAAATGTTGGTGTTCATACGGTTGGATCAATGGCCAAGCTTGCTCCAGATCTCCTGCACCAACATGTGGCTAGTGTAAATGCAGAGAAATAGACCGGGATGAATGTTGTTTTAATGAAACCGCTTGCACACAAATAAACAGTCTACAAATCGGCCCCACAGCTGAGAAGCATTAATCAGTCTCATAAAAGATGTTTCATGCAAAAATAAGAAAAACTATACTAGTTAGTATACAATAGTGAGCACAAAATTGCTAACGCGTGCTTTTTTGCCAGGCATCTTAAGTCAATTTTACAGTTTTAAAGATCATTTTTATTACTTTAATTGTTAAGTTAAAAACAAGCTACAAATCAACATAACATATTTCAAAGAAATTAAATAATTTCTAATCAAACAATCAGAAAATTCAGATTATTTTGTTTTGACTTCCTTCTTCCTTGTAAAATAAAAATGTTTTGGACTCCAGCCTTCTATTAAGGGCGAGATTTACTAATCTGCAGGAAAGGAAAAGTGGAGATGATGCCTATAACAACCAATCATATTCTAGCTTGCACTTTCCTATTAGATACTAGCAAATGTTAGCTAGAGTCTTGTTGCCATGGGCAACATCTTTTGGCCCTAAGTATGATACTGACGTGACTTAGAAATTCTGAAATTTCGTTTTCAGTTATAGAGACTTTCATAACAAACCTTGCACCCCCCTGGACTGTGAAGGGACATTTGAAGGGAAGGAGGGGGGGGGGGAAATTACTCCCTTTCCTCCACCCACACATTCTGACTTTAGGCTGAATGTACAGAGATCATTCTGTATGTTGAGTTCTATTGCGTAACATCTGGAGCACGCATGAAGGGGCCGACTTGAGCAGGCTCTACATTCGGGCATGCAGCAACAAACGTACAGACTTTACTATCTTATATTCCTCGTGCAGGAGATCGGTACACCACCCCAACCTCCTCTCAGAGAATTGCAGTTATGGGCCAGACCTACATTTCCATTACGTTTCATCGCGTAGCATATTCACTATTCACTTCCCTCGCTCGTGCAAACTTTTGCCGTTTTACGCTTGCTAAACCCTATCTTAACTTTTCAAAGCGCAACTACTGACGTAAGTAAAGGCTTCACATACGTAAGTGCCTAAGCACGCCCATACTGAAGGATTTAAATGCCTCACCGCGCCTCCGAAGCCTAATTACGGGTGTCGTATGGTTGGCACGCCCCTTGGTTTGTAGTTACGCTCTTGATACATGGCTGGTACGTACGTTCAGCGTTACGCGGCGTAACATCTGCCGCACATGCGCAGTACATACAAAACAGCGTTTTTACAGCTCCGGCTAGCTAACGTACGTAGCTCAGGATCTAAGTAAGTATTTTACACGCTAAGCCTTCCATAAGGTTTTACATTAGGGCTAAGCCAAGCCTTAACTGTACAATATAACTACCTATGCCCGCCGACCACACACACCTTGGCTGCGTTCCGATGTGGAATTATCGGCACTGTGCATGTATTGCACGTTAGTCTGTAGCTTTTCTTAATTCTGTATCTGATCTGAACTGAGGAAAAACTCAAAACAATTGTTTGCACAATATACTCATCACAGGGTACAGGCAGAGATTGGACCTGATCCAGAGCTGTTCTGCCACCCATTTATTTAGGTGGAAGCACAATAGAAAACCATTTGCTCATGTGCAGAACAGGAGGGAGAGCACAGAAAAATTGGTGCACTGCTGCCCATCCGCCTGTGTCCACATCCATGTGCTCAGCACTAACGCAAAGGTTAGTTTTACTATATTTAAATTAGAAAGGGGGTATGTTTTAGAATAGATTCATTAACCTGAACCATTATTTATTTTTTAAAACTGTTTTAGCAATATAATTCTCTCACTATTTTATTTGTTTGTTTATTTTTTTTAAGCCTGGTTGCCGCTTATTCTAGTCATGCATTACTTAACTGATTATATTAAAAAATAGTCTAAAACCTGTCATAAAGAGGGAAAAAATATTAGGCATTCATTTCTCCCCCCCAGTATCCCCATCATGTCTCCAGCCTCCCCCTAGTATCCCCCACCATGTGTCTCCAGCCCCCCAGTATTCTCAAGATTGCAGTGGAGAGTCCCTCCTCTGCTACCTAGCAACAGACTGTCCCTGTTGTTGGGTAGCAGAGGAGGGACCCGCTGCCGCCATCTCCACCTTACAAATTTCTTACCTTACATCCTGCTACATCCAAGATGGCGGCTGGGTCCTTCCTGAGGACCCCCACCGCCATCTTGAATGTGGCACAAACTTTCTGAATGCAGAGGTAAGGTGCAGAATGTGGAGATGGCGGCCGGCGGTGGGTCCCGATACTGGGAGCTTCCTGCTGCCGCTAAAGGTAAGTAAAGGGGGCTCACAGGGGGAGGGGGGAGTGTGTGTGTTTTTTTTAAAGTTTTTTTTCTGCCCCTCACCGTTGGGCATGCGTAGTAGCGTCCCGACGTGTGGATGCTACTGCGCATGCGTATAACTGTGAAGAGCAGAATGGCTTTTATGTAGATAGATTTTTAGGGCTTAAATTAGATAAGAAAATAGATTATTCTGCACCGGTGCAGGGATGAGGATGCCCTAACTTTATTTACAATAATATTATAATGTATATTTTAGGTTCAGTGGTGCTGCTGTGTATAGTGTATAATGGTGTGTTAGGACAATGGCAAAACCCATGGGATTAACCCTTTTCCTCCTGTGCAGTTGCAATTATCACAGTGGAAACAATGGTAACCTTAGATCCCAAATAGGAGGAGAATACACTGATGTCCAACAATAAGACAACAATGATAAATGATAAGTTTACCCCAATAAATTCAGTTGACAATAAAGTTAGTTAGATGTAATATTAAATAGTACCCATGTGTTTTTTTTTTATTTTTATCCATTATTATTTATGATTAAAAAAAGTGTATATAAATGAAATCACTTAGCTTGGAATTTATATATTTAACACTTCATCATATCTTAATTTATAGAATAGCTAATAAATTCAATTATTTATAGAATAGCTAATAAATTCAATTAAATGAATTAAATTAAATTGCATAGTACATTGTAATTAAATTTTGATTTGTGGATTTAGCTGGAATTAAATACTCATATACATAAGTTATAATGTAAATTTTAATTCATTTGTCTTGAATTAAATACCCATATAGATGAATTATGAATTATAATTAATTAAAATAATAGTGATCAAAAATGTAGATATCATATGACTAAGGATTATATAAAAGAAATAACTCAAATAAATTAGATAAATTAATGCTTAAATTTAGAATCATGAATTAGACTGAAATTAAATACCCATATAGATGATTATGGAACATGATTAATAAAAATTATTAGTAAAAATGATAATACTGCGATTAGCAGGTGACTGATTTATATGTATTTTAAAAGTGTTAGAAATATTGATTTGGAGGAAAGTGGCCAATATTATTTGTTGAACAAAAAATTTATGTTAATTATATTAATTTTAATTTAATCCAAATGGATTTTGGAATACTAATATATTATAATCGATCAATTGAACTCATGAAATATAATAAGATGCTACCATAGTAACATTGTGAAACAGATACAGGTGAGATTAGTATGATAGATATAAAACTAGAAATGATGGTGCCATTGAAGTGACATTGAAAAATATGTGGCGTGAATAGTATTGTGGTGATATACAATAGTAGTGTGATTGAACACACTATGTAAACAAAACAAAAATGGATGTGAAAAAAAAACCAGGAAATTATTACCTGTTAATTTGGTTTCCTTTACTCCGAAATGTAAGCACACCAATGGGTTAATACATCCCTTCTGGAGCCGGACAGGAAAGAAAGAAGACACCAGCATATAAAGCCGCCCATTTCCTGTCTCCAGTGTCTTCCCTTTTCAAAGCTTCCGCTGTAACTCAATATAATTAACATGCAGAATAATAACCAAACTATGATTACAATAACAATAATTAGGGGTAGGGAGATGTGTGCTGACATTTCGGAGTAAAGGAAACCAAATTAACAGGTAATAATTTCCTGTTTTCCCTTTACTCCTCATGTCAGCACACCAATGGGTAGTACCCTAGCAGTTAATCTCACTGGGCGGGCATAACTTAAATACAAGGCTATTGGCCAATAATAGCAAGAAAATAACAATAATAATAACATTTAATAGCAATATAATACCGCTTATATTACTGCTTTAAGCACTCGTTTGTCAAAGCTTGCGTCAGCTGCTGACAAGACATCCAACCTATAATGATTGGAAAAAGTATGAATGGAGGACCATGTAGCCGCTTTACATAATTCCTCCACTGTGGCTGCTTCTTTCTCCGCCCAAGAAGCAGCTACCGCTCTAGTGGAGTGTGCTTTTAAACTCTTAGGTATTTGGCAACCTTTGGCTTCATATGCTTTAGATATGCACATCTTAATCCATCTTGACATAGTTATTTTAGATGCTGGACCTCCTTTCCTTGGTCCCTCTGTGATTACAAATAACTGTTTAGTTTTCCTCCATTTTGTTGTTCTTGCTAAATATATCGACAAGGCCCTAACCAGATCTAAATTATGGAACCTTGCTTCCTCTGAATTTGAAGGGTTAGGGTAGAATTCCGGTAAACATAGTTCCTGATTTATGTGGAACTTTGACACCACCTTAGGCAGGAATTGTGGATTTGTCCGTAAGACAACATTGTTATGAAATATTTTTAAATAAGGCTCTTCCGCCCATAAAGCCTGTAATTCCGACACACGCCTGGCTGACGTTATAGCTACCAGGAACATAATATTCAAATTTATTTCCTGTAAAGGTTCAAACGGTGGTTCTGTTAGTGCGTCTAATACCATGTTCAAATCTCAGGATGCCAATGGTTTTTTAAATTGAGGATTAACTTTTTTAGCTGCTTGCAGAAATCTTATTATGTATTTGTTCTGCGCTAGATTATTCTCCAACATCGCACCTAACGCTGATATTTGCACCTTGAGGGAATTAATTGACAATTGTTTTGTCTATCCCATCCTGCAGGAAATCTAGTATAACAGGAATATCAATTTCTTTTACTTTATTGATTCCACACCATGTTATGAATATTTTCCATATTCTATGATATGTGGTACAGGTGGTGTTTTTCCGTGCTTTGAGCAGTGTTGTAATGACTTTGTCTGAGAAACCTTGCTTTTTTAAGGATTGCCTCTCAACAGCCATGCCGTCAGTTTCCAGGACCCCGGGTCTTGATGAGCCACTCGTCCCTGTGTGAGTAGTGTTGGACGAACTGGCAGTGTCCAAGGAGCATCTATTGACATATTCATAGCTGTTGCAAACCAAGGCCTTCGAGGCCAAAAAGGTAGGATGACTATAGCAGTTACCCTAAAGGCAGGATGACTATAGCAGTTACCCTCTCCTGCTGTATTTTGCTGAGGACTCGAGGGATCATGGATACTGGAGGGAATACATACACTTTCTTGAACCTCCATCGCACTGATAGGGCGTCTATTGCTGTGCTCTGCGGTTCCTTGTACCTGGAGAAATAAAGGTTCACCTGCCTGTTTTCTTTTGTGGCCATCAGGTCTACTTGGGGTTCTCCCCATTTGCGGACTATTTGCTGAAATGTTGCTGTATCCAGCTTCCATTCCCCTGGCAGTAGCTTTTCTCTGCTCAGCCAATCTGCTGTTACATTTTGTTTTCCTGCAATGTATAATGCCTTGATGTCTTTCACATACTTTTCGACCCATTTCATCAACGGTACCAGTTGTCTGCTCAGAGCTTTGCTTCTTGTACCGCCTTGTTTGTTCAAATAAGCCACAACTGCTCTGTTGTCTGAATGTATTACAATGGTGTTGCCTCTGACTTGATTTTTAAATTTTTTCAACGCTTGATACACCGCCTTCGTTTCTCTTATGTTTGAATGTACTAGAGATATTTTTCTTGACCATCTCCCTTGTACCATCTTTCGATTGCAGACTGCTCCCCAGCCTACATGACTTGCATCTGTGGTTATTACCACTGGTCTTTCTGCAGCAAAAGATTTTCCTTCTTTTAATCTTTTTTCGTCTGTCCACCAATTCAGACTTTGTCTTGTCTCTTCTGATAATTTTATTTTTTGTTGCAACCTTTGAGAATCTTTGTCCCACTGTAGTAGAAAGCATTCTTGTAGCTTTCTTAGATGTGCCTTCGCCAACTGTATTAGTTCTATTGAAGCCGACATTAAGCCGAGAATCTTCATACATTCTCTTGCTGGGGCAATTTTTTGTTTTTTGAATTCCTTTATTTCCGTGAGCATCTTTGTTATTCTGTCTGGTGTTAGTGCAATTTTTTGTAATCTTGTATCTATGACTACACCCAAATATATCACTTTTGTTAGTGGCTTTAGCTGGCTTTTTTGGTAGTTTATTATCCAACCATGTTTCTGCAGAACTTGCAGTACCCTTTGAATATGTAGCTCTGTTTTTTCTCTTGTTGATGCCGCTATTAATATATCGTCGAGGTACGGATATAAAATAATTCCCTCCAGCCTTATTTCCTCTTCGATCGTGATCAGAATTTTTGATAATGTTCTTGGTGCAGTGGCCAGTCCGAATGGTAGTGCTTTGAACTGATAATGATCTCCGAAGACTGCAAACCTTAGATATTTTTGATGTGACTTTGTTATTGGAACATGTAGGTATGCATCTTTTAGGTCTACTGTAGTCATGTACATACCGTGTTGAAGACCCATGATTACCGACTTTATAGACTCCATTTTGAATGTTCTTATATTTACACACTTGTTTAACCTTCTTAGGTCTAATATTGTCCTGAAGCCGCCTGTTGCCTTCTTTACAGCAAAAAATCGGGAGTAGAACCCTTGAAAGCGCATCTCCTGTGGTACTTTTTCCACCACTCCTAGGCGAATCATGTTTCCTAAGCTTTCTTTTAATGCTGTTCTGTTCGTTCTGTCTACTGGCACTGGCGATTGTACAAATGTTTGTTTTGGTAGTGTTATGAACTCTATACTGTAACCATGGGCGATGACATCCAATACCCATCTGTCTTTTGTAGTATTCCTCCATATTTCTAAGTATTTTTGCAATCTTCCGCCTACCTGAACGTCCGGACTGACCTCCCTGGCATCATTGAGCGAATCCTTTGAGGGTTGTCTTAATGTCCTTGTTTCTTTGGCCTCGAAAATTGTACCTGGACGAAAAAGACTGCCCCTTTCTATATCCTCTGCCAGGTCTGTATGTTCTTGCTTCTCTGTATTCTGAAAAAGAACCTCTTTGCGACTTAAATTGCATACCTTTTTTTACTTTGTCCTGAGGGAGCCAGGCTGATTTTCCTGCGGACATCTTAGAGATTCTCATCTAGATTTTGACCAAAAAGAATCTCCTTGAAATGGAAGGGTTAATAATCTATTTTTTGAGTGTGTGTCTGCACTCCATGGTTTGAGCCAGAGCGCTCTTCTTACCACGGCAGCAGTAGCCCCTGCTCTAGCTGCCAATCTGAGAGAATCTAAAGAAGCCTCACATATAAATTCTGTTGCTAATTGCAAATTTTGGACTTGATTTAATAATTCTTGCCTTTTTATTCCATCAAGAATATCATTCTCTAAAGAATTAGTCCAGCTTCTAAGGACCCTAGATGTAATCGCTATGGCCGCAGCTGGTTTCATTGCCGCTCCTGCCAAAGAATGTTGTTTCTTTAGGCCTATCTCAATTTTCTTCTCCATAGAGTCCTTAAATGCAGACATGTCCTCTAGAGGTAAAGTAGTCTTCTTTGCTATCCTTGCTACTGCAGGGTCAATCCTGGAGATTCCTCCCATTTTTTTATTTCTTCTTGTGGAAATGGATACAATTTACTCATCCTATTAGTGACTACTACCCTCTTATATGGGTGTTTCCATTCATCTGCGATTATATCTTTAAGCGCCTGTGACAAAGGAAAATTTCTGACTCTCTTTTTTGTTTCCTTAAACAGTAAATCTTATAATTTAAGATCACCTTTAATATCTTCTATATTCAGCGCCTTATGAATTAGCTTAAGTAAATTATCGACTAACTCAGGACTGAGGCTTTCCTCGGTCTGTGATGCGATTGATGCTTCCTCTGACTGACATGAGGCCTCAGATAACACCGTAAATTGTTCAACATCAGAATCTTCTGATGCATCACTTAATATTTGTCTAGACCTTTTAAGAGTTAGTTTCTCTAGATCCTTTTTCGTGACAAAATTGCCTTCCAAATCCTTCCTTATTAGATCCGCCAGCTGTCTTATTTGTGCTGATGGTAAATTTGCTCCCTTATTAGTACATTCCTGACATGTAAGGGCATCATATTTATCTGGCAATTGTGTGTCACATAGAGAACATTTTGATAAGTGTTTCTTCTTATATTTGGATTTTAATTCCATTTTGTCCTTGCTTGTCTCCGACCTAAACAATAAAAAATACAGTCTAACTATCCTAACTACCATATCACCCAGTGTGTGATAATAAAAAACCATAAGGGCTTACCCCGATTTTTTCTGTTGAGGCCGTTTTTCCTCTGATACTGGTACCACCGACATATTGCTACAATGGTAAAACACTGTTAAGCATTTAAACACCATAGTGCCATAATGCATAAGTTCCTTAATAATATTGCACCTGTTGGAATAGAGGAATAATCCTTCCAATGAATCTCCTGGTTGTTGCTCCTTTACAGCCTTCAGGAGTCTTGCTGATGCAGGAACTATTGTGCTTTGAGATAGCACGTGTGTTCAGCGTGCAGGCAGTGCATCCGGCCTTTTAAGCCGCGGCGCTCTTCTGATGATGTCATCGTGCCTACTCCTCCTCCGTAAAACAGCCGTCGGAACACACCGGCGGTGCTAAGAAGACTGCTGCCGCATTGTTTGTCTCTCCTCACATGCCCTCGGTAGGATAGGGGCAAGTACTGGAGAACTGAGCGCTCAAGCGCTCCGGAGGCCGTCTCTCTCCACCTCCGCTCCCCATCTAACTGCAGATGCAACGATGGGGAAGCCAAGAACGGGGACCCATGAAAAAAAGACCATAAGGTACTCTCTCCTACCATACATCCTATCTGGCTCCATGACAGGAAAAAAAGAAGACACTGGAGACAGGAAGTGGGCGGCTTTATATGCTGGTGTCTTCTTTCTTTCCTGTCCGGCTCCAGAAGGGATGTATTAACCCATTGGTGTGCTGACATGAGGAGTAAAGGGAAAAGTACATATTAGTCCATATAAGCATCTCTGACAAAAAACAATGAAACGTAATTCGACAAAAAAAAAAACGTAATTCAACAAAAAAGATAAATAAATGACACTTGGTATTAAGCTAACAATTCTGATGTGTTCAGAATAAGTCCCACCAATAGTAGTAAAGAAGTCTGAGTGTCTTTAAATAAAACAAGTTGTCCTCGGCTTCAGATTCTACGGTAATTTGTCTTATTTGTCCACATCTTTTTGTGTATGAAGAGGATCCATGTTAGATTCAACCCCAGAAAATAAAAGATGTTTTTAATATATTTTCAGTACATCTACCACGGGACTTGGCTCATAGAAAGATAAAGAAAAAAAAGCTCCATATGTGTAAAACCAATAAGAAAAATATTTATTAATAAAAAGCTATAACACATACACAAAAGAAACATTTAAAAACATTCACATAAAATCAATACAATACCCCCCAGGGGGGAGCTCTGTACCGAATTGTAGCTCTAATTTCCCGGGACTGAAATTGATAGTGCCGCCGACTGTAAAGAGCTAAACCACCAACCTGTTGTGCCCACCTTTTTTTTGTTGAATCACCAAGTAGGACCATCATAACAGTAAAGTCAACATGAGTGGTACATCATAGCATACGTAGGACAATAAAGATAGAATTCAAGTACAGGAGCCTACACATATCAGGTAGAAACCATACACAATATATAAACAGAGAACGGTTAATTGTCAGCGTGAGGATGGTATGCTAATGTTATGTTGGGATTGAGTGGCATTTCCCTGAGGCAAGTGGGTATAGCAATCAAAAAGTACAGAACACCAGCCTTATAATGGGAAATGAACCAATTAGTTTTAGAAAATAGACAAGACAAGACATGGGGGGGTT
>WWET01005414.1:4337-23736 GCA_011038615.1 Limnodynastes dumerilii | reverse complement strand
TATAAAAAATCCAATAGCAACGGCACTCCTCAGATAGAGTAAAATGGACTGTATAAACAGATAAACAGTCCAAGAGAGCGGAACTTACCTCACCTCTGCTTTTTCTGATTTACTCCCTGGCAACGTGGGGTGTCGAGATCGTCAACCTGAAGTAACGCTCAGAGAAACCGAAAGTTTGCCAGTGTTACTTCCGGTTTTAAGATCTTGGCGTCCCACGTTGCCAGGGAGTAAATGCTTTGTACAACCCTGATGAAGGTTTTTATAATAAAACTGAAACATTGGTTATTTCATTTACCTGGACTGAATCATAATTTTCTAAATTCTCTGAATATATATAATAGAAATCGCTGTATATACATCTGTATAGATACAGTATATAATTGTCTGTGGACATCCTGGCTCTTCCATGTTTTATTCTGTTACAGTAAGTCATTATCCTCCCTAGATCCTCAGTCCATTGATCTTGATTTATTTTTAATGTTTTATTTATTAAAAGGTTTTCTATTACCTTGTCCATACATTCCTCAATGTTTGTGCTGATGCCTAATTCTATGTAATGTGGCAGTGCTGGGCACATTCTTCTCTGATGAGCATCTGCCTGTGCCCTCCAGGCTTTTCCATATGAGACTGGGTCTTCTACACTACAAGCTTCATCTGCCCATTGATCACTGTCAGTCTATTGTTGCCATTCTTCCTGAACCTGAATTTCAAGCTTAAACTATTTTTTCTTTGGCTCTTTCTTCAGTAGAGCTCAGTGGCACTAAGGTTATCATGTGTCCATGTACCATATGTGAATCACAAGAAGTCAAATTACAGTTACTCCTCTAACATAAAAAAAGAGCTGATATTTATGTAATATAATAGAATAGTCCCTAAACTACTAGGTGCAGAGTAACATTTGACTTTTAAAATAAATAAATAGAAATTTCCACAACTCTATTAATAAGATGTATTTGAAATTGTATTAATGTGGGGCATCATTTTGTATAAGGCTTGCACAATCTATAGCAGTGTTGGCTAACCTGTGGCACTCCAGGTGTTGTGAAACTAAAGGTCCCAGCATGCCTTAACTGCAAAAGCATAGCGGATACCTGACAAAGTATGCTGGGAATTGTAGTTTCACAACACCTGGAGTGGCACAGGTTAGCCAAAAATGATCCATAGTGTTTTAGACAGATTTAGTTTGCCGCTCCATATGTATTTCGACAGATCACTTTGCACAAAGCCATTCGTTTTTGTCAGTTTCCAACGAGACAGCATTGTTCCCGCAACTGCTGTGTCTCTGACGAGTCCTGCGGCGACTGGTAGGTTTTCTTGATCCTAACCCTAACCCTCCCCTAACCCTAATCATCCTCATCCTGCAGTCTAACCTTAACCCAAACTGTCCCCATCCCATAGCCTCTCCTTAAAGCTCCCCAAACCCTAACCATTCTTGTGGAGTAGCTTAACCTTAACCCTGCCCAATCTTTCTTATCCTGCAGCCTAACATTAATCCTCCCCTTTCTGCAGCCTATCCCTAATCATCCATTTCTCGAAGTCTTACCTTAACTATCTCCTTTCGGCATATTAACCCTAACCCTACCCTCTCCACAGCTTAACCATAATTATCCCTGGGAACCGTTACCTTGTTGAAATAAGAACATTGAACATTGTGCCCATTGAAATATATAAACATTCTTTATTAAAAAGCTTTTATAGGCATTCTAAAAGTTGTTAAACAGTTTATTTATATTCGATGCCCTCCCTTCAGACTCCATAGTGAGTTGCAATACGGGTTTGGACTATTGGCTTTACACCAAGTTTCCAGTACACGAAACTGGGTATAAGATATAAAAATAGTATATATGAATTTAACTCTGGCATAGAACACTCAACTGAAAGTTTAATAAGTTAAAAAAAAAACAGTAGCCCCTTGGCATGGGGTTATAACTGTAGGGTGTGCAATCACTATGGGGCCTGCTGGCCCGGATATCACCCTTGCCATACCTGTAACGTCGCCTGATTCTTAGAAGTGCTGTGGAGTCTGTCTCCACAGAACTGCAATAGAGGGTCAAGGTGGACGCAAAGGCATATCTATAATGGGTGCAGCGCACATGGGCCCCTCAGAACAGGGGGCCCTGTGGCATACATCCTGCACCCTGGGTTGGCAAGGGAAGTGGGACCATTGAGCATCTATTTCTTCCCTCAAAGATCTTCCAGAGGGAAGAAATAGATGCCAAATTAGTCCCCCTTCCCCTGCGGTGGGACTGTCCCAATTCGTGGGCCGAAAAAGGGGCAGAGCTTACAGGGACAGTCCTGTAAGGGAAGGGGGAGGGCCTTGTGCAAATCCTGTGCAAGGGCCCCCTCACTTCTTAAAACGCCCCTGGGTGGACGGACAGTTCATCCACTGCGACTCTCTATAGCAATACTGCAAGATCCCACAGCTCTCTTGAATCTGACTAAGAAACATTTGCTCCGGCTCCTCTAACATTCTTTGCAGTGCCACTGATGTGCTGACATAAGGGTCTTTGTAGAGCAGATAGAGGAGCCATTTCGGGACTCCTCAGGCTTCTGACAGCAAAGCTGAACGCTTGAGGGCGCGGCTTTACTGAATCGCACAGACGGAAGACATATACGCACGTAAGTACACACTTAAAGATCAGAGTGTTCTATGGTGGTGTAAGTCTATGACTGCACGTCCGGGAGACGGGAGTGTCATGGGTGTTGGTGGGTGTGGCCTTGCTACGTGCGTGCGTATAATTGCGTACTTTAAAAAATGGATCTCTGAATATGGCCCTGTGTTGTATATGGTTCAAGTGGGAGTAGAGGGTTCTCACAACTGTCCTTCTCTCAGGCTATATCTACTCCCAATAATTACTTCCTTGCTTCATTAATTAGTCACCATATACACAGCCACTGCTGTAACAGTATGACAAGCAAATCAGCAACTGTACAGTGTGTGTTACTACAGGGGGTGTAGCTGCTCCGAGACCTGGAGGAGAAGTGGGTCTGTGGCAGGGGCGTTTTAAGAAATGAGGGCGCTCTTCTGCAGGATTTTTACATGGGCCCTTCCTCCGGGAGACGGGAGTGTCATGGGTGTTGGTGGGTGTGGCCTTGCTATGTGCGTGTGTATAATTGCGTACTTTAAAAAATGGATCTCTGAATATGGCCCTGTGTTGTATATGGTTGAAGTGGGAGTAGAGGGTTCTCACAACTGTCCTTCTTTCAGGCTATATCTACTCCCAATAATTACTTCCTTGCTTCATTGATTAGTCACCATATACACAGCCACTGCTGTAACAGTATGACAAGCAAATCAGCAACTGTACAGTGTGTGTTACTACAGGGGGTGTAGCTGCTCCGAGACCTGGAGGAGAAGTGGGTCTGTGGCAGGGGCGTTTTAATAAATGAGGGCGCTCTTCTGCAGGATTTTTACATGGGCCCCTCCCCATCTTCTATGGCCTCCGCGTGGGACCACTCCCCCACTCCTCGTAGCACCCCTTTTTTTCCCTGTGGCATCCCTATATATCTCTATATACATAGATTTTGGTGCAGAGTGTGTGCCATGGGGCCCACTTTCTGAGGGGCCTGTGTGTACTGCACTCCCTGCACCCATTATAGATAATGCAATTGGTCTGTGGCTGATGCTCCCCCCTGCCCTGTAAGCAAGCTATCAGAGGCTGACAGCTTAAAACAGCGCTCGGCACTCCATGTATGAGTGTATGTATTTGTAGTGCTCAGCACTGTCACCCTCTGACGGCTTCAACCAGGCAGCAGTCCCGCCCAGCTCCTCCTCCCTCGGTGCTGCCTGGCCCCACCCTTCCAAACTAGGGCCCATCCCCTTGCTACGTAACCGAGTCTATCACCTTCCGCCTCTGTGTGTGCATTTTTATGCGTGTATTTATTAATCTGCTATGAATAAAAATATAAACTACAAATTGTCTATGACTACATATCTTAATTCCACTACAAAATTCCACAGTGCTAATTATGTTGAATCATTTACTGTATCTACACGATATTTATTATGATACATGTAATAAAAATAAACTTTATACCTCGGCTGTTTGTTGTATCGGTTTTTTTTTTTTGTACGGGACAATTCTTTCTCTCAATCCCACTAGATAAACCTGAATATTAAAATAAGACATGCCATAGCCCAAGGGAATATAGCATAATGGAATCATTATTGCCTTATGATGAATAGCTGGGACTATCTCGACAAGACATATTGCTTTAGCAGGTAACACACAAATAAGTACAGACACAAAGGTCTTCTGCACAAAGCAACGTTTCACCTTATTTTAACTTTGTGGGAATAATATAGAATTGAGAATCAGGGTTAAACAGTTGCAAGTGTAGAGCTGAGCAAAACCATATTGCAAAGTGAGAGGGGCAAATTAATTTCAATTACTGCATAACTTTATATTTAATCTGTAAATTCGAGTTTACCTAAATTTCACCTCTAAACTCAAATACGGATTTCACAGTTTAAATCTGCCTTCCCTTACTGCTCATCCTGGTTTTTTTTTCAGGTCTACATTTGCTCTTGTTTTTCATTCCTCTCAGACTCCGGGTTACTCCTGTATGTTTATTAAATTCTTCTTTATTCTAATTTATGGTATCGTAAAAGCCAAGAATATATACACCAAACATTTTCAGTAGCACCAGGGTTACTGTGCAGTGTGGCCAACTCTGTGGGTGCTTTTGAAGCCCCAGTATTTGAGTTCTCACAACCATTGCCTGCCTTTCTTCATGGGGGCTGATTTAGAGTTTGGGAGTAAGGGCAAAACAGGTGTCAGTGTACAGCTCAGCTAAAGCATTTTACAAAGTGAGGGGAGCTAATTCATTTTAAATCTTTCACATGCAGAGAAAATACTTTACTTTTGCACATAGAACTCAAAAACTGCATAACATTATGTTTAATCTGTAAATTAGAGGTTAGCTAAGAAACTTCACCTCTCAGCTCTAATTCTGCTTTCACAATATAAAATTGCCTCCCCTTGCAATTCATCATGGTATTGCTCAGGTCTACACTTGCACCTAAAAAAAAGGTGTAAGAGCAACTCTGAATCAGCCGCCATGGTGTTCTTTAGTCACGTGATGGTAAGTGCTCCAATTAATCTGCAGAAGTTGGTTCATATGAAGAATTGTACAACAATACTGTATTTTATGCTACTCAATACATTATTGAAATTCAGAAATTGTATAAAGCAGACCGGTGTAAAAAGAAATATATTTATAATCCATAAATGTATATTATTAGATCTATCTTGCAGAAACCATACTGTTGTCACTAAAATGTCTACATCTACATAATACTGTATAATTTACTTGGAATGACCTGTATAATAGAGATAACTTGTCATAAAATGGTTCCTAGCAGCATCACGGTGTTGTTTATTTTTTGTATAAACACTACTGACCAAAAGTTATAAGTTGATAAGATTTGAACGTATAATAATAATGAACGATAATGAACGTACCATTGACCAGTCTGAAGAGGCATCTTTACCACTACCGGTTACCGCTTGTTCTTTTCATCAGCTGTCCAATTATGTCCTCACAGCAGTCATGAGACATCAGGGCTGGACAAATCCCATGCATTCCATCTAGGTCATATCTCCAGTGCAAATCATTCTTAAAATCTGTATCTCTAAACACATCTCAACAGGTAGGCAGGAAGCCATCGCCCGGGAGAATGGTATAGTCTTGGCGTCCGCTACAAAGGGTTTACTGATCACTGCAGCTGATGTTTTGAAGTCTCTTCATGAAAGTCCTCCAGCTACAGTCTTTTCATATTAAATATATTCTCTGATGTGATGCAACTCAATGGTTGTTAAACCTTGGACTATGAACTAGAGCAGGTCAATTAAAACAGTAAAGCTAGTAATATATTGCCATCAACTTTGTCATCCTTTTGCAGTGTCAATTTTTTTTCCGGGTCCAGATCCTGGGCTACAGCCGACAGGGGAATTACGTACATGTCGTACGTAATTCCCCTGTTTTGAAGGTACGTTACGTATGCCGGCTCTTACGAAAAGGGGGCTTTCCCCCCAGGTACGCATGTCGTATCTCTGCAAAGGCGGAGATAAACATGCTAATTAGAAGACAGGGCGAGGGAAGCCCCATTATGATCAGCTATGTGGCTGTAAGGCCACAAACTTGATTGTATCAGTTAGGATAGGAATCTGGACAAGTAAGTGTCCAAATTTACTACCGACAGTGCATGGGACGCTACGATGCTGTCTGTACTGACCTCGGGTGGCCGTAAGGTGTCCGTAGGTCAGGACTTGGCCTGATGAGCCTATTTTATGGGTAATTAAACCCTTCCTCAGGGACTAGTAACAGTGCATGGTTTCCAGGTCTTCTCATATTCACAAGTGAAGAACTGAGCCGCACCTGTGGATCTTTTCACTTATAGCCGTCAGTAATGAGCACATCTGTGCTCCAGCAAGGAGGTCTGGAAAACATGCACTTAGGGGTCTCTGAGGACAAGTTAATTACCCCTGATCTAAACCACTCTTTGTCAAAACAAAACAGGAATAAATGGTGATGAACTGATGTGATCTGTTTAGGGCAACTTTTCTCAAATAGTGTTTTCCAAGCATTTATAAAGACATCACAAAATAAATATGCCTTGCTGAGTATAAAAAATGGCTCAGATAACTACATTTCTGTGGAAATCGCTAACATCTGATCACTAGTGTCAGACAGTAGAGGTCATTTTAAACCACAGAGAGGTAATTAACAAACATCTAAGACTTTATATCTGATATAGGATGACAGTTATATGTGATTGTGCAATGTTATAAACCCCCTATCAGTTGATATCTCCTTAAGTTAAATAACAAAAAAAACCTTATTATATTGAATAAACATAACACACACACAGTTTAACTTTGCTCTTAAAATGTGGCAGCTTTATTAACGTAAGATATATATAGCTTAACATATCTAAGGGTGGTATATTAAAAAAAATGTGGTCACAACAATTATTGAAGAATACAGCATTTCAATCAGTAACAATTAACCATATTTGGCTCACCCGCATGGGCCCAAACCTAACCAAGCAAGCTTCAATTGCGTGGAAACCATCAATAGCCTTTCCAATACAATACATATATATCAGACCAGTTAGAGGGGGTAAAATCTCATCAAGCACACATACGCAAAAGCCATCAGTAGCCTGCCAAACCAAAAGTTCCAATTGCGTGCATATCACATAATATTAAATGCCATATAAAACTGTCCATGTCTACAATGAACGAATGTCAAAAAAACCCACAGATCAATGCTATAAATGGGGTAGATCCAGACCTAAGTGGTTGTTATGTTAGATCGCGTAGCGTATTTATGGTAGTGTAATTACTATGCACTCCCCTCGCTCGTACGTACTTTGGCCATTTTACGCTGCCTAAACCCTACCTTGACTTTCCATAGCGTAACTACTGATGTACATAATGGATTTACGTATGTGATGGCCTAATCCAGCCCATACTGTCCATTTAATTACCTCCCTCCTCCTCCAAAGCATAATTACGGGTGTCATATTGATGCCCCGCCCCTTCCTTTGTAGTTACGCTGATGGTACGTACGTTTGAAGTTACGTGGCGTAAAATCTGCCGCGCGTATGCGCAGTACATACAAATAGCCAATTTGACGTCATCGGCTAGCGTGCTTAGCTCAGGATCTGGCCCAATGTCCACAAATTTCCACAACACCAACAAGCAACCACATAGCTGCCTACCCGCCAAGCCATGCATGCACCTATACGTAAATCATAATTAATATTGGGTTGGGAAGGAAGGGTAAGAAATTCAGATGGTCTGAATCCAGAATCTAAGGAGCTCCTCACAGTTTTCCAGCTTTTCGTCATAGGCTTTTATCCCTCCCTCAAAATAAAATTCCTCCAGTTAACTGGCTCCTTCTTCCCATCTGCACTAATCACAAGTCACATCCACAGTGTTTAACCCCCTACAGGTTGATATTAACCTTTGGTTATTCATATCAAAATAAAAAAAGGGAAAATTCATTCATTCATTTAACTGTAAAGTAATTAATCTAGCATAAAATTGTGACATTCTGCTTGTACTCCATGATACAAGAACCTGCAATGTTGCATTAATACCATATTGCCTTCAACTATACATGATAACATTTCATTGTCACTTTCAAATGACTCACAAAGGTCATGGTGTTAGATTGTTGTCCTTTTATTCTAGCATTAACCTTCTAAAGCGTGTAATGCTTTAAACCCTTGCATGAAGTGCTGTTTGATCACTTGTGATGTGATTTGAACCCAATATTCTTTGCAGGTTTTCAAACTGTGATAAAATATCTATCACATCAGAAAGTAAAACATCACATTAGTTCCCAAGGTGCTAATTGCTCTAACAATTATGTCAGCCCCACTATGCTGTTTATAAAATTAGGAAATCATTCACCAGATGCACTGAAGAGAGTTAAATGAAAACAAAGGTCGTATTTGTTATAACTCTTAGGGAAATTCTCAGTCCATCATTAGGAAGTGAAGAGAATCTCTGACATGTCTTTGAATGACCATTTTATTGAAAAGACAAATTCTATGGGGTAGATGTACTAAAGTCGATTTTTGGCAGTGTTTTGAAATCACCGCTTATCGTCGCGATTTTTAGGCGATTTTTGCTGAACTTACTAAAATGGACGATATTCGGCGACTTTTCAGCGCTTAAATCACGGCGATCTAGCCCTGAAAAGTCGCCGCAGACCTTACCCAATGAAAAAAAAAAATACAAAAAATAAAAATGCATTTTAAAAGTAAAAAAGCAGTGCACGGCATGCTATTAACCCTTAGTATGCTGGCACATATAGTACATACTGTGCCTTTTAGTACTATAAGCGTCAGCATGCCAAGGGTTAATGGGCTTCTGCGCTGTAAATTATGTGTAAAAAAAAAATAACGTACGATCAAAACCTTAATCTTGTGTCTCCAATCTAATGGTAATCATTTCAAAAGTGTAACCCCTAAATAGTATAGCCTTGTTAGGTGTTTATTGAAATAGAATGGTCCCAATAGTACCCGTTATAATATTGAACTGTTCTCTACACTGACCCTGTAAAAATCTTGAAAAAAAAAAAAGTTGAACAAAAATGTACATACTCACATTTTAGTTGTCATCAATCTTGGGAGAGTTGATTGCAGAATCCCTTCTTCTTGTCTGGAGAGATGCTGGAGGCTGGTCCTTCTCCTTCTGAGTTCCGTGGCTAATAAGGCTACAGTCACTAGAGGTCCCCCTTATATAGCCTCTATGACGTCCTGGTGGTCTTCCATTTACGGATGATGAAGGCCACTGTGCTCACTGGGACCTTCAAAGCAGCAGATATTTTTCTGTACCCTTCCCCAGATTTGTGCCTTGAGACAAATCATGTCCAATCAACAGAATTTACCACAGGTAGACTCCAATTAGGCTGTAGGAACATCTCAAGGATGATCAGTGGAAACAGAATGCATCTGAGCTCAATTTTGAGCTTCATGGCAAAGGCTGTGAATACTTAGGTACATGTGATTTCTTAGTTTTTGATTTTTTATAAATTTGCCAAAATCTCCTCAAATTGATTTTTAATAAACTGGCAAAAATCTCCCAAAAACTTTTATGTTGTCATTATGGGGCATTGTGTGTAGAATTTTGAGGGGGAAAAATTAATTTATTCCATTTTGGAATAAGGCTGTAACATAACAAAATGTGGAAAAAGTGAAGCGTTGTGAATACTTTCCGGATGCACTGTAAAAAGGGATTTTGTAAATAATTAAACCTTGATAAAGAATTTTTTTAAAAAGGGAGACTGAGGTGGTTTCCAGTATTGATGTGGTCCATGTTGGACAGAGTACATGTATGTGGTAGCGATAGCGGGTGCAGATATAGAGATGAGTCCACACAGAAAATGTACTTAACCAGCTTGTTTGTTTATTTAATAGGAACTGCAGGTAACAGATGTAATGGGACAACAGAGAGGCTCTGCAGGAGTATAACAGTAATACTATATGACGGAATTACACAGGGTTTATACAGTATACTCAGCAGCAGGTGATATAAGCAGGACACAGTCTATTTACTAAACTTTACTACCTTTACATCTTTTATTATATTCAGCCTTTTTTTTTTTTACTATTTTCATTTTAAAGCTATTTATTATTTGGGGGAGAAGGGTTTATTTTTTTTTTTTTTTTTCGTTTTTTACACAAAATCCATGCCAAACAGGCCTGAACTGCAACTGATGTCATTATTGTGTATTGTGTGTAGAATTTTGAGGGGGAAAAATTAATTTATTCCATTTTGGAATAAGGCTGTAACATAACAAAATGTGGAAAAAGTGAAGCGCTGTGAATACTTGCCGGATGCACTGTAAAAAGGGATTTTGTAAATAATTAATCAGTGATAAAGAATTTTTAAAAAAGGGAGACTGAGGTGGTTTCCTGTATTGATGTGGTCCATGTTGGACAGAGTACATGTATGTGGTAGCGACCGCGGGTGCAGATATAGAGATGAGTCCAGCCAGAAACTTAACCAGCTTGTTTGTTTATTAAATAGGAACTGCAGGTTTAACACATGTAACAGATGTAATGGGACAACAGAGAGGCTCTGCAGGAGTATAACAGTAACACTATATGATGGAATTACACAGGGTTTATACAGTATACTCAGCAGCAGGTGATATAAGCAGGACACAGTCTATTTACTAAGCTTTACTACCTTTACATCTTTTATTATATTCAGCCTTTTTTTTTACCATTTTTATTTTACAGCTATTTATTATTTGGGGGAGAAGGGTTTTTTTTTGTTTTTTACACAAAATCCATGCCAAACAGGCCTGAACTGCAACTGATAATAAAACTGAGCAAACAGAACTGAGAAGTGATGTTTTCTAGCTTATTTTAGACATTAAACATGAAGTTATGCATTAAGTTCTATGTGTAAAAGTAATATATTTTCCTTCCATACAAAAAATTTAAATTTACTTGTACCCCACACATTGCACCCCACACATGTGACCATCCTAGATTATAGTAAGCATCATCCTACAATACAATTGTAACCACAATAAAAACGCAAATCATAGTCACCACTATAGTGTCCTATATATCCCCCATCCTGTCTCTCCAGCACCCAATATCCCCGTCATGTATCTCCATCACCCAGTATACCCATCATGTCTCTCTAGCAACCAGTATCTACCATCATGTGTATCCAGCACCCAGTATCCCCATCATGTGTATCCAGCACCCCCATCATGTGTATCCAGCACCCAGCACCCCCATCATGTCTGTCCAGCACACAGCATAACCATTTTAAGCTCTATTACTTGGCTTTGAAGTCTTCTTCCCAGCTGCTGCCTCTCCTCCGTGGCGGGCTCTGCTTTGAATGATGCTGATGTGACCTCAGGTCACTCCAGCATCATTCTGTGAGGGGGAGCACTGTCACACAGGCAGATGCAGAGTGCAGCAGTGAATGGACGCCGCTGTTAGTCTCTGTAAGGCGTTCTAATCAGAGTGATGAGAGCACCTTATATTGTTTTACAGCGGCGTCCATCTCCTTGCTCCCATGCAGGGAGCGCTATCCTGCATGGCGCCTGGATGCACTGCATCCCCCCACGGAGCTGGTCCCGCCGACCTGGCTGGGACTCTGTAAGAGGGAAGTGAGAGCGGGCGTCTGGTTGCTGTGATAACGCTGCACACAGCCACAGAGATGGCATAGCTCTCGGATTGCATTTTATCTACTCTTAAATTAACTTTGTCTGGACCTTAGCAATGCCAACATCTGTGTTAATTTCCTCTGTGTGTGTGTTATTCTGCTACCTTTGCCCTTTATTGTCCATTGTTATTCTGTGTATGTCCTCATTACTTACTCATTTAACACTACATTGTAATTAATAACAAATAATGATAACAATGAACAAATAATGCATTATGTCCCTATTGCATCATTTTTGGAAGCATAAAACCCTTTCACGCACCTGTTTAACATATACTTATAAATTGATTGAGCAACTTCCATTCTATTTTTATTCTGATAATAAAACTGAGCAAACAGAACTGAGAAGTGATGTTTTCTAGCTTATTTTAGAGATTAAACATGAAGTTATGCATTAAGTTCTATGTGTAAAAGTAATATATTTTCCTTCCATACAAAAAATGTAAATTTACTTGCACCCCGCACATTGCAACATGGTGCTTGATCCTGAACTAAGCCGATGCACTGTGTGTACTAATGCACAACGTATCGGCAAGCACCCCCCTTGTGGCCGGCGTAATTATACACTGTTACACCGGCTGAAGCCTACCCTAACTTCAGTTGGCGTAACAGTGTGTAATTACGCCGGCCACAGGAGCGAAAGTGTCCAAACCCGCCCTCCTGCCCTCATTATCTTACCTCCCCCCGCCTTCCTTGCCTGACTGTTGCATAGGAACGCCCCCTCAACCGTAACTACGCAGCAGTTAGGGACGCCCGATCCTAAGGAACGGGTTCCCTAACTACGCCGGGCAACATCTGCCTGGCGCATGTGCAGATCGCCAGAAATGCCCATCTTACGCAACTGCCCGCCGTAAATACAGCGGGCAGTGTAGTTCAGGATCAGCACCTTTGTTTTTAAGAGGTGTGATGCTGTTTGCCACAAACAATAGAGCAATTATAGCTGTAAGGAATTCATCTCCTCCTGTCTCCTCTGATGGCAGGTTTTCATTTGATAAATAACTGTCTCTCATTTACTGTGCTTTAATTTGTTACCTGGGAACGAGTGCATGTATTCATGTATTCCTGCAAACCTGTTGTATCTGCCTGATCCAGAGCTGCCCTGATATCTATTTCTCCTGCGATAACATAGCAGAAAACTGCCCAGTGCATGTGCAGAATGGGAGCGAGCACAGGAGGAGGGCCACAGTAATACCCATCCGCCGGTGTTTGCATCCACATGCAGTGGCTGCACTAGGCACAGGCCACATAGGACCAGATCGGACACCGCAAAAAAACTGTTACCTGGTTGCTGACTAAAAGTCTAGGGCTGGGACCAGGGCCGGTGCTGTTCAGCAGTGACCATCCTAGATTATAGTAAACATCATCCTACAATACAATTGTAACCACAATAAAAACGCAAATCATAGTCACCACTATAGTGTCCTATGTATCCCCCATCCTGTCTCTCCAGCACCCAGTATCCCCGTCATGTATCTCCATCACCCAGTATACCCATCATGTCTCTCTAGCAACCAGTATCTCCCATCATGTGTATCCAGCACCCAGTATCCCCATCATGTGTATCCAGCACCCAGCACCCCCATCATGTCTGTCCAGCACACAGCATAACCATTTTAAGCCCTATTACTTGGCTTTGAAGTCTTCTTCCGGCTGCTGCCTCTCCTCCGTGGCGGGCTCTGCTTTGAAAAATGCTGATGTGACCTCAGGTCACTCCAGCGTCATTCTGTGAGGGGGAGCACTGTCACACAGGCAGATGCAGAGTGCAGCAGTGAATGGACGCGGCTGTTAGTCTCTGTAAGGCGCTCTCATCAGAGTGATGAGAGCACCTTACATTGTTTTACAGCGGCGTCCATCTTAGTGCTCCCATGCAGGGAGCGGGGGGATGAGCGCCTATCCAGCATGGTGCCTGGATGCACTGCATCCGCCCGCGGAGCTGGTCCCGCCAACCTAGCTGGGACTCTGTAAGAGGGAAGTGAGAGCGGGCGTCTGGTTGCTGTGATAACGCTGCACACAGCCACAGAGATGGCATAGCTCTTGGATTGCATTTTAACTACTCTTAAATTAACTTTGTCTGGACCTTAGCAATGCCAACATCTGTGTTAATTTCCTCTGTGTGTGTGTTATTCTGCTACCTTTGCCCTTTATTGCCCATTGTTATTCTGTGTATGTCCTCATTACTTACTCATGTAATACTCATAACTCCATGTGGTGCTTCTCTTACGGCCAGGTATCTCTGTATGAATGAACTTCATGATTATTTAAGCTCTTTGAATAAATATATTGAGCTGTTGATGTTGATTTGACTACAGTATATCTTGTGCTATATATATATATTATACAGAGCAGCAATTCTAGCTGGTACCATTACTGCTAATGCTACTACTAATACCACTACTACTACCAATACTACTACTAATGAATGTGGGTCCCCGTTCACTTCCAGCCAGTTCCGAATTGGATGGGCAAACGATTGCTTATGAGGCATAGCAATTGATCACCAGAGCAATGAACACGGTGCTCCAAAAGGTGAGTTTCCCCCAACCCGCTCCCTAACCCAAACTCTAAGTCTCCCTCCCCCAGCAGCCTAACCCTTAGTCCCCAGAGAGGGTTACTCACCTCTCTGCTGTTCTGGTGGCGGCACTTCCGAAAAGGAATGGGTGAGAATGCTGATCGCATACTCACCCATTCATTAAAAATATATTGTAAAAGTGCTGTCATTCGGAACAGACAACTGAAAAGCAACTTTCGGCTGTCCCTACTTCATAATGACCGCAATAAGTGCAGGGACTCGAAACGACTACTAACACGAATACTAACACCACTACTACTACTAATACAACCAGTACTACCAGTAACACTACTACTACCACTACTACTACTACTACTACTACTACTATTACTACTACTATTACTACTAATTCTGCTGCTGCTACTGCTATTAATGAAAATTAAATGAGGGGTCTGAGAAACCATATTCTAAACCAAGGACAATTTTACTTAGTAACCCATTTAAAACAATTTCCCTTTATCATGATATTTCAAGTGAACCATCTGAATAACAAATAAGCAATCACAATCGCTTTATGTCTTTTTGCAGAAGTCAATGCAAGGGTTTGCACCACCAAGATCTTATCAGTGCTGGAATGAAGTCACCTGATTCAGCAGCTGTATAACTTGCTGAAGCTTCCTCTCCCTTTGGTCTGTTCATGGCTTTTGTTGTACAGTAGAATCAGCTACACTCTTATCCATACACAGAGGCCTTTTTTTATTACTATATTAGAAGACACGGCAGGTTCTTTAGTAGAAGCTTTAAACTGGCAGAGGTGAAATATTATTGGTATTGGCTCATTCCCATTACTGACAACAGCTTTGACAGGGTGGGGTTGGAACCTACCCCCTAGGGACTCCCCACCCTCCTATCCTGACCATGGTTATTCTACTCCGGCCTCACAATGGCCCGTATTTAGAGTACCGAACATATAACATATACTTCCTGTGTTTAGAAATTTTTACTACCTAGCATGCGTAGTAATTTTTTTACGTAATCTACGTATCTTTTTCTTAAATGCAGACCGAATTTACACAATCTATGTAAGAAAAAGACACATGGATTACGTGAAAAAATGACTACGCATGCTAGGTAGAAAAAATAGCTAAACATAGCTCTAAACATACTCTGAATACGGGCCAATGATCATATTCAGTATTGACTAACATACATTCCATGGGCCGGATCCAGAACTACGTCCGTCCTCCATAGACGGCCATAATTCAATGAACAATAGCTACTGCGCATGCGTAGTAGCTATTGTGCGTAATCTGTGTATCGTTTTAAAAGGATAAAGTCACCTTGAATTCTCGCCTCTCATGTGCAGTCTGACTGTTACTATAATCTATATTTTTTTGCAGGGACAATCAAAACTTAATAAAAGTCCCCCTTTAAACGGTAGACCTGGTCTTTCATTTTCACATTGGTTATGCAAGTATCTCTTTATTGACTTGCACTCATTTACTATGCTTTTCTGTAATTATTTATTGATCAATAATCTGCGCTGCTTCTAGGAATTAATTACGTTTATAAGTGGCAGATGATAAACTCTGACACATCAGTGTCATTATCAAGGTTTTCCCTCTGTGAAAGCCACTCAGCATTAGTATACATTTTAATCAAATGCATTACTGTATCAAGTAGCCTTTAGGGCAGAAATGTACAACTTTATCCAAAGGGCCACACATTAAGGCTGATCTACAATTAAGAGTAAAAGCGGCAAAAAAGAGCAAAAGGGTGGAGCAAATGGTGAAATGGAGTGTGGGTCTCCACTAAGAACCCCTATCGAAATAGGCCTGCTCTTTCCCAGCCAGTGTCGAACTGGCTGGGAGTTCAATTGTTCATGCCTCAGTGAGGCATGGCAATCGAACCCTGGAGCACCGATAGGTAAGCCTAAAAACTAACCCCAACCCTTCCCTAATTCTAAGCCTTACCCTTACCCTCCCCTTCCATTACCCTAACCCTCCCTTCCCCTTAGCCTAACCCTAACCCTCCCTTTCCCGCAGCCTGACCCTAACCCTTCCTTCTCCCTACGCTGACCCTAACCCTCCCTTCTGTATAGCCTATGGCTGCTATTCGAAATAGAGAAAGGCAAAATTGAACTTTCGGCTGTCTCTATTTCTAAAAGCTGCGCATCGTAGCGGGGACTGCAACCGGGTGAAATGTGGAAACAGAAGGAGTTGAGGGGTGATATTTTCTAGGCCAACTGTAAATTAGAGTTTAAAAATTTAATTGTTTGCAAAATTGGCAAATAGTTTCCCTGGAGACAAAAACTAAGAATAAAAAAAAACATTAAACAAACAAATTTTTTTTCATTTTCACCCATTACATTGTAACATGGTTTCTCCAGATACATATTTGTACCTTTTTGTAATGCCACTTCTAACTCTGAACCAGAATTAAGAATGAAGCCATGTACCGTGCACCAGTCAACTATCAGTCCATACTGCGCACATGCAGTACCGTGACACACATCGCAATGCAGGTGATCCATGCTGCCTTCTGATGCAGAAGTCAGTCTTTTTTTAGTGGGATGGGCCCACTCACCATGCACAGGAGATACACATGGTAAGTGCCATACGGAATGGTAATCATACAGTAAGGGCAGTCCAAAGCCCTTATGTGTGAGCCACCATTCAATACATGGTCCTTCCATATGCAGCGACTTAAGGTAGGGTTCTGCGCAGCAAATGCATACCCCTCCCACGTGCAGACTTCTGAATCTCAAATTCCGTATGTTATAGTGGCTAATTTATGGAATGAACTCGTAGGTCAGGATCCGCTACATTATCATTAATCAAACAAAGGTTCACCAAAGAAACAGATATGTATTACTGTACCAGCTTTAATAAACACATCTCGCATGAAGACAGAAAGGAGATGAAGTTCACAGAGTGATTCTAGAGGCCATCACAACGTTCAGGGTGACATTCAATATGTCGATAGTCGAGTATTCTGTTAGTATTACCTATATATCACATATATATATTATTACCTTTCTGAAGTTTTTTATAAACCATAAACAAACAAAAACTAACATAATACTCAACTGTTAACAATTTGACCTGTCGACATTTCATACCAGACCTGTATCTATGTTTGTATTTTTATACTGGTAGTTTGTATGGTGCATGACAGAGTGATTCTAGAGGCCATCACAACGTTCAGGGTGACATTCAATATGTCGATAGTCGAGTATTCTGTTAGTATTACCTATATATCACATATATATTATTACCTTTCTAATGTTTTTTATAAACCATATGCAAACAAAAACTAACATAATACTCAAATGTCAACAATTTGACCTGTCCACATTTCATACCAGACCTGTATCTATGTTTGTATTTTTATTCTGGTAGTTTGTATGGTGCATGAAACTTTGCTCTAACACAAACAAGTAAGAAAGGGTTTTACAGGAAGCCGTAATCAGCACAGGTCTAGAATAAGATGGGAGGTGACTGGAGATCATTCTGAATTCATCTACCTCTAAAACACAAACAATATTTTTTTTTATTAATAATACTTTTTTTAAGGAAAAACAAAATTGTGTTTTTTTTATGTAGAACAAGATCATTTCCCCTGGTATTACGTTATACTCTTAATTTACTTTCATCTGTAGCCCAGATAACTGCCATGTAAATTGTGTCTCTATAGAAACAGCAATAATAAGCCTTCAAAACTGATGGAATAATGAGGTCAGAGAGAATGACAGCGGAACACTGACAGCGAATCCTCATAGATCGGAAAGGAGGATTTTGATTTCAATATCCCAGTACAGCACACTATATAGATGTTTATTTAGAAAGCTGAGGGAACAAGAACACAAAAGAGAACAGTTGTTTTCCTGGCATTTTTGCTCTTTTTCCTTCCTGGCATTTAGTAAAATATATTTATTCACTGCTGGAGTCACCTTCTCTACACCCTGCTCTCCACATCTATCTGTGGGGTTTATTTATACACAACTTAGTTTCACTGTGAAGGAAGATGCTTCAGGCTGGCTTATCATTGCAGTGAGCCTGGCAGCTTCCTTCACAGTATTTACAAATACTCACCCCTCCTGAGAGGTCCTGCAGTGACCCGGAAGATCATCGCGGGACCTTGCATGCCGGGACTTGGACATCTGCAGTCCGACGGGTCGCCCATATAGATGAGTTTATTAATATTTAGTTATTTTTTCTATTTTTTATTTTTTTACTTACAATATATGTATATGTATATATATGTGTTTTACTAAGAGGATATTCTAATGTATTCCAACATTTTCCCCATACATACCCCCCTTTTCCTCCCCCTAAAAACAGCTATTAGGGGGAGGAAAAGAGGGGTATATGGGGACATCGCTGAAATACTTACCTATAACGCCAGCCTGAGCTGAGTCTTATGCTGGGAGTGTAAATATCCGCTGCTTCAATTTAATGCAATTGTGCCACTTTACGCTTTAAAACTGTCACTATCGCATTAAAATGACCTTTATAAATAGACCCCTGTATGTGGACATGGGGGTTGTGAAGTTGAATCTTGCTCTCCTTAGGTACTGTGTGTATTACTCAATAAATGTCCAGGAATCATACTATTTCTACAGTTACATTAAATATCATTAAATATCAGTGGTGCAGAAATGTAATTTACCCGTAGAAATAGTATGATTCCCGGACATTGTATAGTCAGGGAATGGGACCCCTGCGGATCCCGGGCGCCTTTCTCCATTACCTTTTATATGTTATATAACAATAGCAATACATGAGAATACATTTGACAAATGTCACAAAGTTGAGAGTGGGATGCTAGACAATATATGGTAGCTTGTACCAAACAACCTCAATCTTGTGAGGTGGTCCAATTTTTTTGCGAGTCCCCGCTGTGAAGGCTTGCATTGCGAAATAGGGACAGCCGAGCTGTTTTTCAGCTGTCCCTATTTTGAATGCGAGCCCTCTTAGAATATTTTGACTTAAGGTTAGGCTGTGGGGGGGAGACTTAGGGTAAGGCTGCGGGGGGGACTTAGGGTTAGGGTGCGTGGGGAAGAACTTAGGGTTAGGCTGCGGGCGACAGACTTAGTGTTTGTGTTAGGGAGCAGGTTGGGAGAAACTCGCCTTTCAGAGCTCCGTGGTCGGTGCTCCGGGGATTGATTGCTATGCCT
>WWET01005413.1:63635-80237 GCA_011038615.1 Limnodynastes dumerilii | reverse complement strand
ACCCAAATTCCATCCTGTGAATAGTAAGGGCGTACTATCCACACTTACCAGCTATCCCCATTTACGTGAGGACAGCAGATAAGTTAATGTAAGTAGCGTAGCACAAGTCCATATGAGTGAGGGGAGAGACATCCCATCAACTACACAGAAGACTGGATCAAGCAGGGATCAGACAGCAGATCCCTGCTGCAGCTACGAGCTCAGTGGTGATGGAAGTCTGGATCCGGTTCCAAATCAGGATGGAAATTAAGAGAAGGATTTTAAAAATAGGCCTGTTATGACCAGTAACTCCATCAGTTTACTGAGGTTAGGTACAAACAGGGAGTTATATAGAAAGGTATTAAACATTTGTGTATAATCCATCAACAAAGCCATCACATTATAAGCTCAGGGTCTCCTACATCTGTAAATCTGTATCATATATAGATAAGTTGAGTCACTAATGACACAGTCCTTCTGAGAACTACTGTAGAGCTGTCACCTATTAGGAAGTTATTCATTTTTTCCATTAACAGCATTTAATGAGAGTACATTCCTTCCTGTTATATAGTTATTGACCTGACACTAACTTGATTAAAGCGATAGATAATGCTTTGCACTTCAGCTTTTGACCTTTGTCTGAGATAATATTTATTATCTTTATATTTAATAATATTGAATAATATTAATTATTAATGGGCCTGATCCAGAACTACGCCTATGCGCTGTGCGTACTAACGCACAGCGTATCGGCATGCACTCCCCCCCGACACTCCCCCCTGTGGCCGGCGTTATTACACACTGTTACGCCGGCTGAAGGCAACCCTAACTTCAGCCGGCGTAACAGTGTGTAATTGGCCAAACCCGCCCTCATTTCCTTCCCCCACCTTCCTTGCCTAACTGTTGCGTGGTTACGGTGAAGAACGCCTCCTCAACTGTAACTACGCAACAGTTAGGGAAGCCTGATCCTAAGGAACGGGTTTCCTAGCTACGCCGGGCAACACTTGCCCGGTGCATGTGCAGATCAGCAAAACTGCCGATCTTACGCATACTGCAGCAGCCGTAGTTCTGGAAAAGGCCCAATGTGCTTAACTGTACATATTGATGACATGTTCTTGCATGTTATATGTACATTGATATCCTAGTAAACTATACATGACACCAATTTCATTTTTCATTTCTGTCTTAAGGTTTGTGATAGGTAATGAATGCTTTATAAATATTAGACCCAAATTTCTGATTACAAGTGCAAATTTTATCTCCAAAAAGTGCTGAACAGGTCACATGCAATAACTTTTTAACAGCGGGTTGGGACATCACCAAGTAGTAGTGTCCTGATAACAAAGCAGCAAATGGGGTTGGTGTTGCTGAGAGTGGTGGGAGTCGCTGCCACTAAATGTTTTTTTTAGAAATAGAGACAGCCAAAATCAAATTTTTATCTGTCTCTATTTAAAAAATAATGCCATTTTCAAAAAATGTTTTTAGAATAGGTAAGTATGCATTATTACCCATTAATTGCCACAGACCCATCACACCGACCGGAGAGGTGAGTAACACTCTCTGGGGAGTTTTAGGGTTAGGCTGCAGGGAAGGGAGGGTTAGGGTAATGAAGAGGCAGGGTTAGGGTCAGAGTAAAAGAAGGGGAGGGTTGAGGTAATGGAAGAAGAGTCTTAGGGTCAGGCTGTGGGTAGGGGAGTCTAAGGTTCAGGTTGTAGGGATGTTATTTTTAGGGTTAGACTGCAGGAAAGTGAGTCTTAGGCTTAGGCGGGGAAGGGAGGGTTTGGGTAAGGGTTGAAGTTAAATTCAAACTCACCATTCAGAGCAGCATCTTCTTTCTTCCGTGGATCGATTGCTTTGCCTCTGCGAGGCAAATCAATCTATTTCCAGCCACTTCGCAACTGGCTGGGAGAGAAAGGTCCTTTCAAAAAAGGGCCTTTCGCAGCGTTGACCCACACCCGTCTTAGAGTATCGGCAGTTGGTGCACTATTTCTCATGACTGTCCCTGAGCCAGCCAGATAATACATCATGCTATTTTATTTAAAACCATATGGACATAAGACCTTATTTGATCCCCAATTTAGGGCCTGATTCAATTGCATCGCCCCCGCGTATTTTGCGGTGCGATGCTAATTGTGCAAATTTTTTTTTAGATTTTTATACGCGCCTCATAGTGATGCATATAAAAATCGGCTACTGTAATAGACGAGCAAATGTGTACCGCAAACATTTTCCTGTCTATTGCGGACCATGATGCTAATTGAATTAGGCCCTTAGTGTAAGATACAGGATAGCCTCATATTTATCCATGTTTATCCATGTTTTATATTGTTCTATTGTGTAAGCCTCTACCAGCTCATATGGTAGGCTATTCCACTTACCAACTACCTTTCAGTGAAGTAATTTTTCCTCTAACCCTACCACCTCTGGACTTAAATGCATGTCACTCTGTTCTAATAAAACTTTTCTTTTGAATAATGCCACCGTCATGTCCATGGTTAAACTTCTTGATATATTGGTATATAAGCCTACATATTGTTATCTGAGTCTCTCTGGAATACAGAAAACATACTTGATTTTACTTGATTTTTCTGCCAAATACTATACAGGTGTCTCCAGTGGCAAATCAGTAACTGGTGATGTATAGTTAACAGTTCCCTATAGACAGGCTTCTTTTTTGTAATGCTTGAAACAGAGCTAGATTATTTAAACCATGCACTAGATGAATGGGTTTAGTGGTTAAATGGCTAGCCTTAAATACACAACTTTGTGGGTTTGTTTTCAGCCATAGCCACTTAGCTTCCGTGTGATATTGGGCAAAGCACTTTCCTCTGCTTTCCTCAGCTTACCCACCTGCACATGGGAATCAAAATGTTTTCTTAACACCCTCTGGGATTGTACTGCTCAGTGTAAAATGAGTAGCTTGCTTCCTATCCAACAGCTGTGCAACGGATATTATGACTACTGAGAAGTCATCAGGAGATATATATACATTATGTTTATATTATACTATTTTATATTTAGTGTTTTAGCTTTTGTTGTAAAAACATTGATAATAAGTAGTATCTATGT
The DNA here is from genome assembly GCA_011038615.1 of Limnodynastes dumerilii. Classification (NCBI taxonomy): domain Eukaryota; kingdom Metazoa; phylum Chordata; class Amphibia; order Anura; family Limnodynastidae; genus Limnodynastes; species Limnodynastes dumerilii. Next base: position 77,189 of record WWET01005413.1, on the reverse strand, counting down.
GGAATTTCTTAAATGTGTCTGAGTGAATTCTGGCCAGATCCAGCCTTCTGATTCGTATGTGCGTATATCTGGGATTATCGGATAAGTTAGGATTTGTAATCGGCAAACGCAGGCTTTTAAAAGGGGGGTAATGCAGCAAAGGTTGATGTGAAGGACTGTTTAAAATTGTAAAGAGCTACTTAATATGATGCACTGTAAAAAAAACAAAATGAAATGACAATATTGATAATATGGTCGTACTTTCTGACTGCCAAGACATGTAAGACGTCCATTAAGATTCTCTGTGAAAGTAGGAAGTTTATAATGTAGATGTAAAAATAATAAAAATACCACCTTAAGGAATTGCATTGGATATTGGCTGTAACGAGTCCTGTTTTTTTAGGTGATTTGTAATGACTTCTTTCACACATAAAATAGTAGTTTTATATTGAAGGTACACATCTAATAGCAATAGTAGAGCACATTACACAATGAACCAGAGCCTATGTCAGTGAATAAGCACTGTTGAATTTGTGACCCATTCACCATTCAGACCTACTTCCCTATGGTAGCACAGGCCATTACCATCTTTCTCTGTCAGTCTGTCTCACATGGCCGTGAGGCCAGGCCCCTTTTTGAATTTTCACATTTTTGGGGCATTTTTTCATATTTTTTTTATTTTCAGTGTAGTGGTGTTTCACTGGCAGGGCACCTTTCACAACATCAAACTTATGATAGCCATACCTTACCTTAATATTTCTGACTCATCCAAATATAAAATAGTGATGATTTGGAAGTCTGAATTGGCACAGCTTATATTGTAAATTGTAATACCTAGGCATGTCCGTGGTATTCCCTCGCCTGCACGAAAGACTGGATACAGCATGGAGTTAAAGACGCAGCAGAATCGCAAGTCTGGATCTAGTCCTTGTTGTCCTTTCCTTTACATCAGGGTTGCCGACTCTCCCGGAATGTCCGGGAGACTCCCGAAATTCGGGCAGTTCTCCCGGTATCCTGGGAGAGCCTGCAAATCTCCTGCAAGTGTCCTGCCCCCTGCCTAGCAACACTAATATACTAGTATTGCTAGGGACAGGGAGGGACTTGATAATGCAATCTGCGCCATCAAGCCCCGTCCCGATCACTATTACAGCTCAAAACGGGTAAATATGAACCAGGGGCGGGGCTTAATGATGCAATTTGCATACATTGCGTCATTAAGCCCTGCCCCCTGTATGCATCTATAGCTTCCCTCTGGGATCTCTCAGAGGGAAGCTGTTAAAAGTCGGCAACCCTGCTTTACATGCATTTTTCATTTTGCAATGGGGTAAATATATGCTGAAGCCAATCTTACCCATTAACAATATCCATTTACCAGAGACAGTATCATATAGGGAGTCTACTTTTAACACCCACCACGTATGTTTGCACTTAAACCCATTGCATAAGAAAGTATCTCTGCATGCTAGGCTATGCATGCACTCCATACATACAGTATACACAGGGCCCGATTCAATTAGATAAAAATCGTTCGCTGGCGTATTTTTAAAGCAATTTTTTTTTAAATTACGGACGATATTTTTTTTTACTATTCAATTATTTTTTTGCGTTAAAAATACGCCGGTTTTTTAACGATATCGTTAATAAAAAATCCGCCCCTATGAGAGGAGCGGATTTTTAACGCTGCCCTATCTTGTGCCCCAACAGGGCATGCGGTAACATGCCTTGCCAGCCAGGGACCGCTGCGCAGGTGCCTAGGTAAAAAAAAAAATATTGTGAGAACGTTATTTCAGACACTGGCCAATAACCTGTCATTAGCGCCGGGTACTTCCTGCTAGCCGGAGGTGATTTGCGACGTTCGGAGAAGGTTTTTTTTTTCTCCGTTAATTTTTTTTTCCGCTGGCTGCTGTTTTAGCGCAGCGGTAAAAAAATTATTCAATATGCAAATTTTTACCGTTCAATTGCCGGCGAAGGCGTCGGATTTTTTCCGACGCAATCTTTTTTAAAATATCGCCAGCAATTGAATCGGGCCCACAGAGTGTTTCTTCATTCAGGCGTGATGATGATCATTTGTTTTCAGATATTCTATTCAGCAATGTGAATTATTCCTGCAATAGTTGTAAAAGAGAAAGTTGGAGGTCAATAGGAGAGAGAGAGTTCAGATGTCAGAATAACAAGGAATAGTTATTGGCTGACTGCAGTCTCTCTCTGACTGGCTGGGTCTTCTGTCAATCTTGACAGGAGACCTATGCTTATTGGTTTGCTGCGAAAAAAAAAAATTTCAATGGGAAAAAAATCACACTGATGGGCTGTTGCGCGGTGTCCTCTCTCTCTCTCTCTCTCTCTCTGTCTGGGTATACTGCGCTATATAGCCAGACAGAGGGAGAGAGGACACAGTGCTGCAGCCTGGCGCTGCAGCCTGGCTCTGCAGCGCTCTGCCCTCTCTCTTTCTGTGTTAAATGTCTATCCAGCAGTCATTTTACACAGAGGGAGAGAGGGCAGAGCACTAGGTACCTCCAAAAATCACAGCTAGGGTCCGATTATCATTCAGGAATTCCAAAAGTTGCGATAATCGGACCCTAGCGTTTTTGGAAGGTTTTATCGCTGTTTAGAAAAAAAATCTGCACCACACACTACAGCAATATTTGTCCCAATCCACGTTAATTGTGCATTTGGCCCGATAATCACTCTAGTGTATAGCCAGCTTAAGTGTTAAAACAATATTTTTGTTTTTTAAGAATTTACTGTACATTTTAATAGTGTCATTAATGCATGGTTTCCCCACTACATGTGTCCTGTGAGAAATGCATTAATGCTTACTAGAATTGATAAACAACCATTTACTCCAAATAAATAGAAATATGTTACCATAAAGGGAGCCAACTGATATCATTGCAGTTATACAATCCAAAAAAGGCAACTGAATGTTAGGTAATGTCGCTCTGAAATTGTGGCTTCACATAATTACTGTTGAGGTCAGATGATTCAACACTTTTTTGTTTGTTTGTAAAGTTTTATATAGTTAACATTTTCCATCTATCTCTGGTGCTTCTCTGTTACTTTCATGACCGGAAGAGAAGTTTATAAGGCTCTTCGCCATGATGCTGAAACACACACCATTAGTGGTTTCCTCTGGCTGGTGACTGGAGGTGTGGGGGCTGGATCTGCATCACACAATTACAAGTCTTGGAAGCAAATGAATAACAATACTACCGCAGCACGCTGCATCTGAGACTTACTCATCCAGACCTCTGTAACCCATAGAAATCTGGCAAAGCCAGTCCTATATGATTCGATCCATGTTGTGCAGTGCATGCATTGCCAGCTCTCATGGAAATTAAACAGTAATTGTTTCACATTGTTTATTTAGTTTAATGAACTAAAATAATATCTGAGTAAAGCACTGTTATTAAAATGAAACACAGCAGACCTCTCATTTATATTTTCTTATTACAAAAAACCCCCAAAAAAACACATTTCACAAAAAAATAATGATCGTGAGTTTGACTTAAGTAACAATCCTTTCTTTGCCATCCTAAGTTGTGGGCAAGTAGAGGAAATAATAATGGAGCGGACCCATGTATATGCTTTTATGCAAGCACTCGTGTACATGGCACTGTCAGAAAAAGATGTTGGGAGACAGTCACAGGGAATGTGAAATGTGAGCACTAACATGTATGGTAATTAGCTCATCTGCAGACAGCTTTCCATAGCTCAGAAATGATTTTTTTACACTCATTCTTTTCTTTTTCTTAGATTTGTTGCATATACGTATTGCTTGAAGTAGATGTTCACAGATCTTTGACACACATGTTTTACACTACACCTGGATTCTGAGTTTGAAAATAAATGGGGGGGAAAAAGGTGAAAATTTACACCTGGGAAAAACTATATTGAATAACAGGGGGAGTCAAATGAATTCCATTCTTTGCATATTGGGAAAATACCTTAATTCTTCTTATAGCGGGTAGATATTGACCAGCTTTACTTTTCAACTATTATTTAGAAAAGTCACTTCTCTAATACTGTATGCAATAGCTGACTTTTGCCTCCCAGCAATTCATTTGCCAGGTGTAAAGTTTTCCTCTTTTATAATTTTTTTTAAACTGCGAAGCTGGTGCATAGTGTTTGCACCGTGTGATATTGTACTGTTTTGTGTTTAGCAAAGGTGTAAAGCCAGACACACGCTATACAATTTTTTTGGCTTATTATATTATTATTATAAATATATTGGTCTGTTTGCACAGCAGATTCTAGCGCCGCGGTGCCGATCCTATAAAGATGACACAGTGCAGTTTAAAGATGTATCCGAGGTTCAGGCAGTTGGGACCAGGGAAATCGTGTAAGTGTGTCCCTGCTGTTATTAATGTGCTAATGCGCACAATTTTATTATTTCTGTTTCTAAGTTTAATGTTTATTTTTTTTAATGCAATTGGATTTTTAACTATACAGAAATAAAAAATAGAATACAGTACATTTAGTAATCATGCTGAATTTTATGAACCGTATTAAGTAATATGTTGTTTTCTTCTAAATGTGATACTCGTAACCATGAAGAACACGATTTCCTTTTTATTTGCAGTTAAATTGCAGCTTCAAGCAGAAGAGCGAGGTGTTGTGTCCATCAAAGGAATCAGTGCAAATCGCTATCTTGCAATGAAGGAAGATGGAAAGCTAACAGCGCTGGTGAGTACTTATACTGCTGCTTGGGCTGTAGCTGATCTATATAATAACATGGGGCCTGATCCAGTTAAGGTAATTTAATGTACGCAAGCGTACCGGAGTTATGCACTACTAAGTTTAATGCACTCCCTCTGGCACTCCCCTCGCACACACGTAACTTAGCTGACTTACATGTGCAGAACCCTACCTTAACTTTTCCTTACATATCTCTGGTCGTACGTATCACCTTGTCGTATGTTACTGCCTAACCCGGCCCATACTGTACAATTTAAATGCCTCCCCCTCCCACAATGTGTATAATTGGCTTGCATAAGGATTTCACAGATGTTACCCTCTATCATATGTACAAGATACGTACAGAGGTACGATGCATAACATCTGCCGTGCATATGCGCAGTGCGTTCCCACAGCCAGAATTACGCATGCCGCGTGCATATATTGGTTGTCGTTACTAAGTCTGGCCCATGAGTTCTAGAATTACAGGTACATATGACAGAAGGAGAAAATAGAATGGTTGTATTATGGCGCATATTCTAATAGAAGGCTACCTATCAAGTCTAGCTTTGGTAAGTAGAGGTTGGGTCCTCCAGTATGTCAAGTTTTGCAGTGAAGTGGTAAAATAGGTTTAATGTTGTGGGGTATTATTATTTAAATAGACTGAAGGGGGTGAAGATGGATGAATAGACAGTCTGGTACATTTGTAGATATAATAAAAACTCAATGGGTTTTAGCTATACATGCTTATTTGGTGCTTATCAGAAAACTGGGCCGGTGAAGCTGAAACAAGAAAGGCAGCCCCAATCCCTTTTAATGCCTTCCATGACACCTATAATTGTCCTGAGTTGATCAGCCTTTTAGGGAAATTATGATGTTGTATGATAATGGGATAATGAATGAGTTTCTATAATAGCAGAGTATTTATTACCTAGTCCTCCTTGAATAGTCCTGTTGAAATACATGTACACTTTGTATTGAATTGGTGCCTATGCTGCTAATTGATTACATACAGAAACGTGTAAATGGTTCATTCAGCTGAAGGAAGATGATAAAATTAACAGTTCTAATCCAGTAATTTATTAACCAACTTAAAACAATGCAGACCAATTATAGATTTGAATTATATGGTATTCAATACCCTGAGGAATATACACAGCTTTTGTCAGTTATTATTTTCAGAATTATAATTACATTTTTCTACAATACTCACATTTTATTTTCCTTTATTAATGTATATGAGAAGGTAACATATTTCCTATGCATTGTTAAAGTTATGTCAGTATATTCCTTTTTATATCGGATATACATATCATTTCTATAATTGTGTAGACAGTGGAACAGTGCTGTACAAGACTTGATTCAACCATGCCAGCGGAGCAAATAAAGTGATCGGGCCCAGGCCTTGGAAATGTTCTCACAGCTAAATTCAGAAGCTGACGTTTAAATCTCTAAGCCCTGCTACACAATAGCCTTCTTGTTCTGTTAAAGAAGACTGCTTTGATTAAATATAAATATTTATAATTATAATGTTAATTAGACACAGTTGTGGAACAGTTGTAAGTTTGGTGTAGTATATATATCGCAAAATACGTTTTTAGTTTTTTTTACAACTTAATAAACTTTCCTTACATCTAGTATTTAAACCTTTCACATTGTGAATGCTTGAAATTATGTTTCATTTGATTCACATGTTCATGAAATCAGACATGAAAAAATGTAACGGTAAGCTTATAAATATTGAGCACATATTCGGTGAAGGAGAGAAATTCTCTCAGGTTTTGTGCTCCAATACAATAAATCAATTGGAAATGGGCTCACAAAGCAGAATATGTATTTAGATATAAAATGTATTAATACATCTTGGGGCAGCGTAGATCAGCATGGTGGCTCAGTGAGTAGCACTTGTGTCTCACAGCGCTGAGGTCATGCGTTTGATTCCTAAATTAGGCCTTATCTGTGTGGAATTTGTATGTTCTCCCTGTGTCTGTGTAGGTTTCCTCCAGGTGCTCCGGTTTCCTTCCACATGCCAAAAAAACATATTAGTAGGTTAATTGGCTGCTGTCTAAATTAACCCCAATGTGTATGTATGTGTTAGGGACCTTAGTATGCAGTTCCAGTAATGTGAGCGTCTAATGCGGCGCTATACAAATATGCATTAATAATCTTAAAAATTAGTCTGCAAACAGATGATTTCCTTTATTTTTTTTATATACATATTAAGAACCTCAAAGTTTCACAATTATCTGGTCATTTAGGAAACATAGCACATTCCTTTGTTATTGGTTATTGATCTGGCGAGATCTTTATGAGCTGTCAATGGATGTGAAGTCCAAAAAAAAAAAAGACATCCCCTTCTTCTCTCTGGTTTGGATTAACACGTAATGTGAGCTAGAAGATCATTCTAATTGAATCGCATGCTGTAAGAAGGACCAACAAGGACCGAATGCAACAAGGATTATAAAGAACTTTGTTCCATATGATGGCATTTACAAACAAAGGGGCTGTGCATCCCCTCTGCCCGCTAAGGTGGGCAGGGAGAAGCATGCAAAGTGTACAGTGTGGGCGTCACCACCCACTTAAGAGCGGATCAGCAATCGGAAGGAAGTGTGACTTAAGGCTGCCTTTGGACAGCGTGCACCACACTTGTTATAAATGAGAGAGGGGAGTGACAGGGGGAGTTCACTTCACTCTCTCGTGCGGACTGCCAGACCCCTGCACGTACGGAAAACATGCGGAGGTCTGGATCCAGTCCATTATTATTAACGCTTATATAACGCAGCAAATTGTCTGCAGTGCCTTACAGGGAACATTTGGAATTCACATCAGTCCCTGTCCCAATTGGGGCTACATACTAAGCTATCTAACACATACAAAAACACACAGACTACGGTTCATTTTATTGAGTAAGCAGCCACTTAACCTAACAGCATGTTTTTGGAGTGTGGGAGGAAACCAGATTATCTGAAGGAAACCCAAGCAGACACGGGTTTCCTCCGGGTACTACCCAGAGATAAGGTCTAGTCAGGGATTCAAACTCATGACCTCAGCATTGGGAGGCAGCTAATACTGTGAGCCCACGCGCGCTCGCACGCAAAGTGCGTAAGTGGGCTTTATGGACTGGAGTTATGGACTGGAGTTATGGACTGGAGTTACTAATGTAAGTTCCATCGTATGGAACTAAGTTCGGTATGATGCAGTTTAAGTGGAAAGGGGCTGTGCTTCCCCTCTGCCTGCTTAAATTTTACAGTGTGGGAGGTTATTCCCATTATGCGCGGATCAGCGGTTGGTCTGCAAGTGTGACTTCAGGCTGCCTTATGGCAGTGTAAGTCACAATTTTTACGAAAGAGAGAGGGGAGTGACAGAGGGAGTTCACACCCCTGTCTCATGCGGAATTAATCACCTCGCACGTTTTCCGTGCAAATTACTTTTAGGATCATAGCAGGCAAAAGAGATTTTTAACTTGCTATTTGTAGCGACATAAACATGTTCTATGTGGGATTGTGTATTAAAATTACTCATATTTAATTCTTGGTGTAGTTTTTATCATAGATAATTTCTTGGATACACATCATGACTGAGGTTAAAGGTATGTGACAGACTGTTTGACACAGTTTATAGAACATATTATACAAATGACAATTTATTTAATTTTCATTAAAAGTATCAGTCCTTAAATTTTAATTGTATGAACTACAGAGAACAGTGGTCACATGAAAATACTGAACTGGGTCCAGACAGATCCAGCCTTCCTTGCAACCAAGGTAAGGCCTCTCCCCTCTCTGCATGGCTTTCCGATACCTGACCATGGACCTGATTCAGAATTAAGAAAGTGCTTAAAATAAGATAGGAAAATCACTCCTGGGCTAAACCATGTTGATTGCAGGGGAGTCATATTTCATCTGTTGCAAACAGTATTAGAGTTGAGAGGTGATGTTTCCTATAACAAGACTAAATAACAGTGTGATAGTAAAGCTGGTCAGTATCTGTGTAATAATATAGTAAAGCTGGTCAGTATCTGTGTGCAGTAAGCAATTCAAAGAAATATCCCTGCATGCAAAGAATACAATTACCTTGACTCCCCCTGAAATCTGCATGGTTTATCCCAGGAGTGACTTTCCTCTCTTATTTTAAGCACTTTCTTAATTCTGAATCAGGCCCCATTACCTTAAATTAAGAAGCTTGGGTAGGGCAGAAGACACTGTGCAGGCTCTTATAAAAAAAAATGTAACTCCTCCGATGGGAACGCTGCAAGAACACAATCAGTCCAGAATTCTGGAACCAGATCCGTTCTTTTTGTTGTTCTCAAAATTTATAAAAACTGTATTAACAAATAAGTGTTGTGGTGGTAAAAGGTTGTGTAACGGAAATAATTCTTGCATTCTAAATATTGGCCATGTACAAAGAGAGAAGAATCAACCTCATACATTGGCTGTAAGACATAACTGAGCATATTTGAAAGCTTTCCCAGTCTTTCCAGTAACTACAAATACATCTGGGTATATAAATGCTGCTATGACCTGCAATGCCTGCCATTATTTTTTTATTTTCAATACATTTGTTGCTGCCAAGCCAGGTTAATGAAATATATGTTGTGACAAAGAAAATTTCCTTTTATTTAATATTACAGCTTGTGGCACTAATGGACTATAGAGTATATTTAATGGAGTTTTATTGAGAGAGATCTTGCCCATAACAAGCTATAATATCTTACAATGCTAGGTAAATGATAGCTGTAATCTAAAATAAAAAATACTTCTGTTGTCATGTCAAAGCAAACTGGACACTTTAAATTTTGCTAGCAACAGTAACAAATCCCTCCAATCAGGTGTATAAGGTGAGACCCGGGTTTAAAAACCCAGGTCAACACCTTTCACATCATTACCAGACATAGGAAAAACCCTTCTTTTTTCCAGTGTCTGAGTCCCAGGTTATTAGACCCAGGACCAGGACCCCAGTACCCCGCCACTAAAATCTGATCTGATCTGAAAGGGGTATTAGCTGTAAAGAAGTGGCATCTGCCTGTTCAGCAAATGGTGATCATATAAAAACAGAAAAAAATAAACATTTGTCCAGTGCAATTCCCTTTAGTGTTTGAGCAGAGCAGTTATACAGTGTTGTGACATACAGTACTGTACCACTAATACTTTTGCCGTAAAACTATCAAATACCATTTCTTTCATTTGAATGTTAACTTTAACAATCTTTCTGAGGAATTATTCATAACTTCATAAGCTTTTCTTTTTATTGTTTCCCATCTGGGTTTTATTAGTTAATTACAGATTTAAACGCATTTATCTAATTGACTATTTAGTAGCCAAATATATTTCTCCTTGTTTATTAAACATATACCGGTAATTGTAAGAAAATGAAGATCTTTTTTAGCTCCAGTAAAATAGTATAAGTATAGATTAGTAACATTCAGGATTTTAATCACCATAGGACATGGATGAGTTTGTTAATTAACACAAGATGACTAAAAAAAAATTGGATACAATTGTAAATGAGATCATTTTTAGTAAAAAAAAAAGAACATTGATTTTAGCTGGGAGAAGGTTGGAAATAGAAATATGGTGAGATTTAGCATAAAAAGGATTTAGAAAACTGGTGGATTATGTAGCTACTCATTTCCCTCAAATTGCGGTCTCCTGTGCCCTGGATGTCACCTCTTCCTGATTGGACCTGGAAGCACATTTTATTACTCTTCCAGATAATACAAGCCTTTGTGGACATCCTAGGACAAAATACCCAATGGGTTAATTTCCTTCCCCACTTTACAATATTCCATCAAAATATGGGACACTTATTACTGCCTACTGCTGTCTCTCCACTGTCTCAAATATGGGGTAACCTTGATTTCCCTCCAGGTAGGTCACATTCCAGGACACACTTTTGGTTTAATCTTCCATAATGAGTTCTCTCTGATTATAGTGTCCAAGGGAAATGGTATAGCTTTGACAATCTCCAATGTAAAAACCCTCACTCTATGGTCAATTTTTTTGACGTTAACTAAATTATGTACTTTCTACAATCAATCCCTGCAACTGCCACATTACACACTCTCACCTCCTTTCAATTCCCTCGGGATAAGCAACTTATTTCTAGAATTTATAATATCCTCTTGGAGTCCCAACACCACAAACAAGTTTGGGAGACTGAATTAGGTCTCACTTGAGAAAGGGCTTCCCGTCCGAAATGCGTTGTGGCTCCGTATCCCCTCCGACAGCTAATTGCTCTTCATTGCTGTCTCTCTGCCAGAACATGTATACCATAGGTGCTGCCCAGGCTTCTTTAGCGCCTCCAGCTGGCTCCTACAACATCTCTGGGCACTCTTGAATTAAAGAAAGTTGCCTGTAGGAATAAAACTTTTTATTTTGTTTATATGTGTGTTACATTTTTTACCTATGTGGAATTAAAGTTTACGATTTATTTATACTTGTTTTTTGTCTCTCCTTTGGAGGTTTGGAGTGATATACATCTGTTTTGGGCAACCATTAAACAACTTCTCCACTAGCCTTTTATCACAGTCCCATGCTGCTTTTATATTCCAATTTTGTACTTATTATTGTGCATATTTATTCATTCTTAATTTTCATTAAATATGTTAAATGTGTTTTAAATTCGGAGATTTTAGCATTTTTTTGTGGTTTTACTTTTTCTTACTTCTTCTATTGAGCTGCCAACCTGAGGCCTATCCTGACAACTGCTATATATGTTGTTTTTTTAAATAACATTTTTAAGTAATAAAACATTCTTTGAGCGCTATAAAGGCCAAAACAAAAAAACAAAAAAAGAGAGAGGTGTTGTCTTACTTACAGACATCTATCTAGGAAACTATTGTTTCTCTTAAGGAACCATCTCAGCATATAATGAAAATAAAAAGATCTTTGTGATGAAGGTAAAGAACACAGAAAGTGGAGTTTCTTGACAAACAGTTTACTTGAGCAGGTAATTCTTTAGATCTATCAGATCTTGAAATTTATAGAGCTAAGGAATTGCTATATATAGTGTATATTGTAACTTGGAAACAAGACCTAAAGTAATTATGTGATAAACAAGTTGCAGAAAAATATATTTATTTCATTACATAAATCCAGTCCACTCCACTGACAAAAGTATATCATCTATGCTTAACACTGCCTCATTATCAGATTGATGTGTTAGTATGTGAATAGTTTGCTAGCTTTCTTGTTACATTTTTTATTTAAAATACCTTTTTCATAATTTTTTGTTTGAAATTTATTGCCAAAATGTAACCATACAGCAGGGCTCAACAAATACTGGTCACCAGGTTAACTAAAAATTGGGACCCGGTGACTGAATTTGCATGAATGTACAGCTTCTTTAGGTCAGATCATCCCATGGCTGCTATCTCCCTTGCTTGTCTGTTGAAACTACTGGGACAGAAGTGCAATGATGACTGTAGTTGTAGTTTCAGTGGACGAGTAATCATTGGCCATAGGGGGAACCTCCCCGTGAATGAACTGCAGCGTTTTCTTCCCCTGCGATGTCACCAACAGCGCACACCATAGAGAATGTAAGAATGTATGTAGGTGAACGGGTATATACAATTTATTTACTTTTAAAACCTGGCATTTAATTTTTTGGGCTGGCCCTGCCCTACAGTATATTTAAGGATGGTAATTGGAGTAAAAATGTAATGTGTGCCGGTGATTTTCCTGGCTATAGTTGTGGAGTGATACATTCAGTACACACATTCAATGTTTTCCATGCTTATTACTATATGCTGAATGTAATAGCTCTTGGTTGCCAAATAAATGCCAGGTCTCTATTAGTTATATCTGCAAACATTCACTATTGCTTAGCTGTAATGTGTTTCAAACAGGCACTGGATTATTATCACTTTTTATTATTGTTTTATTTACATTTGTTTCATTAGTCAATGAATAAAATGATTAAAAGGCACGCAGGGGAAAAATCCTAAAAGTATATGTGCAGTGATGACTGAAAGGATTACACCAATGGTTCAGTGTTTGTTAATACTCAATCCTGTCTGTTGATGAGCTATGTGATAGACAGACTAAAAAATCTTACTAGTGGAGAAGTAATGAGAAAAAAAATTAACTTTGATAGAATATATTTTATTAGACTATAACCTATTAAGCATTTTGTATGTGTCAATTGTAACCTAAAATATACTAGTTTGCCTATTTTTAGCTTTCCAAACATTTAAATTGTACAGTAAGGGCTTGGTCAAGCTCTTAACATATGATCCTTCATTACACACCTGGGGCAGATGCATAAGAGTTAAGGTAGGGTTCAGGGTACGTAAGTGCCGTACGTATGAGGGGAGTGTACTATGTACACAGACAGATTTTAAACCGCACTGTTGTTACTTCACTTCTGCTGCAGAGGATTTCCACTCACACAGCGTACTGAAATATAGATCCAATTCAGATTTATCAATCAGTTTTACATACGGTTTCATATATGGCGCAAGTAATACAGTTAGTGCTTTAAAAAGTGTCAAATCTAGGACAAATAATCACTTTCCACGTTGCTTTACCTTGTCACAAAAATAGGTTGTACACACATCACAGAACTTCAATTCGAAAAAAAGATCATAATAAGGCTAAATATTTAACTTCTGAAAGTAGGTCATGTTAAAGTCATAAAGCACAATGGAAAGAGATTACTGAGACCCTAAAAAATATTATTCACCTGTTAAGAAAACAGACATTTTTCAGAGGCCAACAAAATTATAGCTGGGACAAATCCAGATTTGATAAGAAATGACATTCACTTTCACAAGTGGCCTTCCTTCTTATTACAGTGTACAGTATAGACCCTCCTTCTTATTACAGTGTACAGTATAGACCTTCCTTCTTATTACAGTGTACAGTATAGACTTCCTTTTTATTACCATTGTACAGTATAGAC
>WWET01005413.1:33989-52913 GCA_011038615.1 Limnodynastes dumerilii | reverse complement strand
GGGTGCTCTGATGTGACATGTGACACGTGTGTATCATGGATCGGGGGGGTGTCTGATTGTGTGAGATGATCTGGGGAGGATTGGATGTGTGTGGACCCTGTTTTACACCGTGTCTTCTCCGTGACGCTTTTCGGCCAAGTTGCGCTTGTGTAGATGGCGGTTGCGCTGCTCCCTGCTACACATCAGGCTTCAGACCTCTCCCACACACGAGACACTAATGTAAATAGACCATTTCCCAAAATGTCGCCGTTCCTCCTTAACCCTTCGATAACCGCGGATCCGATGCGTAGCGGCGTCCCGTTATTTGCCGCTCTGCCCCTGATACAGGGCGCAGCTGCCGGGTCTGCTCGGTCATTCTGCATATTATTAGCTCTTATACGATGTTGAAGTTTTTCTATATACAGATTGTTCTGATGAACGCTTTTTTTGCCGCGGCGGTTTAGGTAGGACGCATTCATTGCATCGCGCCTGGCTGAGTGATATGCGCGATGCGGGCGTCTCAGAGGGGGATATATCACCATAGGCTGGATCTTACAAGCCAGTAGCAGGGGTTTAGGTATTAGACGGGGGAATACACAGCTGTTATTGTATAGACTTTATAATACTCTTATGACATATTCCATATGTGTAGCAAGCGTAATAATCCAGTGTAATCAAGTAGAAGAAGCACAGAACAAATAGATTGCGATAGAGCCGGGCGCTGTAGGCGGGGCTATCCTGAGAGTACTTGCCGTATCTTGTAATAAGGGATTTTCTGATCAGTAACTTTATAGCGTCTGGACATGATCACAGCCGTTCCCTGGATGGCGGAAATATTTCTGATCGGGATGCGATCCTACCCAGTACTGTATACGCCTCACGGATATCGTTAAAGCAGCAATCCACAGATATTTGGCTTTAATCCCCTGCGGAGCATCAGCTCGTTTATAGAACTTAGCATTTTATTTATTTTTTAAACTTTTTATGGATCTTTCTTTTGAAACCATGTGGAAGACGGACCGTGATCCAGAGCTCTAATAATGTGCTCTCATCTGAGAGACAGAGCTCAAAGTGATCTTCCAAAGCGTCTCTGCTCGCTGCATCCTGTGACTGTGGTTACCATGGTAACGCGGGACTCTAAATCAGACTAGGTGGGATTGCTTCTTTGAGCATCTACACGAAACGCTCGGTGACGATCGAATCTGATGCCTCAGCACTTACACTACAGGTCAACAGGCTGCTCCTTTTCAGGTGTCGCACGCTGGGGGCCCTGGGGGCCCGGAAGTTGTGTTTCACCACCCAAGGTCAATGTTTATTTCATTCCAGGCTTTTATTTGCACACGGGGGCTGTGCCTCTTATTTATATGTCTGTCTGGTTTATTTTTTTGTACCATTTAAAGTGTAATGTAATTTATATTGTGTTTCATTGATTTATGCCAAAGAATGCACCTAGATACAAGACATGGCGTCCCGGCGGCCATGTTACCTGATGGGAGCCTTCCGCCAGGCCAGGTTATAGGGATCTCCCTGTGTGAACAGCCATAAAAGTAATTTCCTTAAAAACTACCCTTCTGACGGGCACAGAAGATGGCCATTAATGTGTCACCCCCTTAATCAGAGCCTGGAAGGACATGCTGGGCCTTGTAGTCCCACAACGGCTGGAAAACAGGTCCCTCGTCCCTTCTCTGAGCCATTGTCACAAGTGATAGTCGGAGGGGTATGTGATTGGCATCACGCTCATCAGGAAGTGTCCTCTGGGATGTCGCATTATGTGTTAAGTTGTTTATTCTAGGAAATGACCGTGAGAGTAGCTCTGTCCACCACCGGGTGGCGACACTGTGCAAGGAGCATCCATTCAGGACTTTGCTTGAGGAATATAAGCTGCTATCAGCACGATTCGTCTCTAGGGCCTTAAATGACGTCTCTCCTCCAGTATTGCGGAGCGTTGCTTTACGTTGTTTTGGGAACGCGCTGCGGTGCTGCTCGGGGAATAGGACAGTGGCTGGTAAGAAGTGATAAAGGTTTAGGATGATATTCTAAAAGTCTGTCACTGAGTGGATGCTTTGTTTAGAAAAGGGGAGTGAAATGCGTGAGGGGTGAAACGCGTAAGGAAAATAAAACTTTAATTCTCTTAATGCGCACTTTCCAGATCAGGAAAATCGCGTAGTATCGGTAACCCGGCGTTATTATACATTTCATAACACTCGGCGCTATGGGAATATACGTTTACGTTTTTCACGTACGGTAATTGTTGTCATTACATTTCCAGTGTTGGTTGATCCTCCACTGCCCGTTCCTCTAATCAGACCTAGCCACCTCCTGTCTCTCCAGACACTACAACTCCCATCGTTCGCTGCCATGCTTATTCAGCTAGAGCATGCTGGGTATTGTAGTCACAGGTAAGCCAGGCCTCGGGCACAGTGCGCCTTACAGGGAAATAAAATAAGCTCTGTTTTTGTGATCTTATAATGTAAATAAATCTCATTGAGGCCAAGTTGGAGTCGTCCGCGTCTTTCTTCTCACCGCACGTTACCTGACGCGTAAAATGGAGCAGCCCGGAGGCTGGGTAACGCCAGGCTATTGGCTGTCACTAGTGCAATTACCACTGACATCACTAAACTGGTTGCTATGGTTGCAGCATCCGCCCAACACATGGGGTAAATCCAATAACCAGGGTGAGGGGCTACAGGTCAGCGGTCATCTCTGCTGGTCCTGATCGCTCTGCTCATGGTGCTTCCGCCATGTTTCATGTACAGACATAACATTCGTTACACACAGGTTTTATAGTTGCCCATAGCAACCAATCTTCATTTTTTTCATCTAGCGTTTTACAAGATCGCTGGAATCTGATTCGTTTCTCCTTTACGTGCGTGTTGTCTCATAGCGTTGTTGGGATGTGGCGCCACGCTTTATATGATACCATCCATGTGATATATAATAGTAATGTATAGGTTTGGCGTTACTTTAGTTCAATGATACAATAAATAAAATAAGAGTGCAGCTTCCCTGCATTCACCGGGAGGACATGAACACCTGTGAGGCCGCTGTCACACCTTAAAAACAGTGATGGACAAACTAAAGCTCCCCCGGGGCCACATCTTCCCTTTAATGGGCCCCACATCGCTACAATCCGGAATATAAACAATACAGCAACAACGAGAGACACCTATATGCAATACTGTATATCACACAAGTGTTACAAGCCTCAACAAGCCATCTGACAACTATTCAGGAAGGAATCCATGTCCGTGATTTCCTTTTTCTATATTAGACTTATTGCCTTTAATTTGATTGCTAATTTACATTATTAAGATTTTAAACTATGAAAATGCAAAAGGATACAAAAGAAAACAGTAAAATGAGATTATTGGAGTAATGGCATAAAAAAGGGAGAATTCGAGGGAAAGAAGAGCTGAGAGGTGACGATTTATAGCTCAACTTTATATCACAGATTAAAGCTTTCCAGTATTTTTATGCGATAAGCCAATGTTTTTCCTGCATGCTGTGGCTGGTTTTTTATTATTGTTATTATTATTACTCTTATTATTACTATTAATATTACTATTATAATTATTATTATCACTATTATGATTATTATTAATACTATTATTATTATGATTATTATTATCATCACTATTATTATGATTATTATTATTATTACTATTATTGTTGTGATTATTATTATTATGATTATTATTATTATTTAAGTGGGTATTAGAAAGTGGAAGCATTTGGCAATGACAGCAATTTGAAGTGGAAGACCATGTAAAATCACAGAGTGGGGTCAACGCCCACTAAGGCACATGGGCTTTACATGCACGCGGGAGTCCATAGGTACGCACATGTAGTGATGCTCTATGCACTCCCTGACGGTAGTAAATCTGGACACTTACGTTCTTACCTTAAGTTCTTACGAATAGGTCTCCGGCTGTACGGCTGCAGACCTAGTCATAACGGGGCTTCCCTGCCCCCGACTCCTAACTTACATGGCTATCCTTGTCTATATGGCAGGGATACCACCATCGTAAATTAAGGGTCTTTCCCTTGTGTGTACTTACTGCCGTACGTAACCAAGTTACGTACAACAGTAAGTAAGCACACAGGACATCTGGCACGCACATGCGCAGATGTTCCGAGACAAGAGACTTACGCAAATTACTTGCTTAAGTCCCCTTTCGTACCTAAGTGTGGATCTGGGCCATGGTGCGTAACAGTCGCCAATGATCTGTTGATTTTAGCATTAATGTAAGCACAAGAACTGTACGGTGAGAGCTTAATGGAATGGGTTTCCATGGCCAAGCAGCTGCAAGCAAACCTCACATTACCAAATCCAATGCCAAGCGTCGGATGGAGTAGTATAAAGCACAGACACTGGAATATAGAGCAATGGAAACATGTTATGTGTAGCGATCAATCACACTTTTCTATTTAGCAGTCAGATGGGCAAGTTTGGGATTGGTAGAGGGCAGGAGAATGTTATTTGATGACTGCATTATGCCAATTTTGAAGTTTGCCATAGAAGGGATAATGGTACTGTGCTTCCCTGCGCATCGACCAGCATTGACCCATTAATGCATGTCCACGATGCTAATGTTAATAGAGTGCAGCAGATGTGTCCCTGGCCCCAAATTTCTGGCGACAGCTTGTTCCATGGACATTTAGTGCATGATGAACATATGTGAGGCAATTACAATTGATTATCATTATTACTATTATGATTATTATTACTATTATGATGATTATTATTACTATTATTATTTTTTGCACCCCAGCACATTGCAGTTATTTATTTAGCAAGTAGCAGTATATGCATATAAGAACCGGCTGTCTCCCGGGCATTCTGATTAAGTGAATGGATCATTTCTGTGACTTGCCCCATAAACCGTGTCACAGATTGGCTTCTCCCCCTGTGATTCCCTCTGATAGCCATGGCCTCTAGACCTGTTCCGTCTCTTCCACCAATCAGAATCTCTGTGGTCTATGAATCGAGAACCGGATGGGATTGGCTACAACGTTTGTCCAATCAGGTTTATTGTCGCTGATACTTCACAATGGCTTTGAAAGCATTGTCCGAATATGACCTCTGGGCCCTGGACAGATGCATTAAATAAATATATATATGGCGTGCGTTCCGTTGAGCCATAGACGCCTTGTAGTTAGGAATCCAGGATTCTATCTCATACCAACACATTCTTCAGCTGCCATGAAACGTAACCCTCCACCAACGCCAGGACCCAAAGCACTTGTTTCCACTCCTCATCCCCAGGAGCAGCAGGCGAAGGCGTCGTCCTGTGGACCAGCTGCTATGGGGCTCTTATACATTCTCATTGCATCTCATGACATGTAAATTACATTCTTGCCATATGTGGCCCCCAGACAACGCTTTATAGAACAGGTTCCCTCTGGAATCCCCTCTGCTGCTTTATAGAACAGATTCACATAAATATTTTACACCAAATGCTTTTTTTTATTCTGAGTCGCTCTGCGGACATTGTGAGGGAGATATTAACAGTCTCTGGAGCTTCAAATGATTTTAATAAAAGCAAAATTATTATCGGTGCAAATGAAGACACAAGACGGGGCTTTATGAAATACTTGAATTCAGCCATCGTTCAGCTCTATTGAAGCTCTCGGATAGTCCTTAACAGTGTGATCACTATCTATTGGTTCAGAGATAAACCCTGTGATCACTTTCTATTAGTACAGAGATATTCCGTGTGATCACTATCTATTAGTCCAGAAATATTCCGTGTGATCACTATCTATTAGTCCAGAGATATTCCGTGTGATCACTATCTATTGGTTCAGAGATAAACCCTGTGATCACTTTCTATTAGTCCAGAGATATTCCGTGTGATCACTATCTATTAGTCCAGAGATATTCCGTGTGATCACTATCTATTAGTCCAGAGATAAACCCTGTGATCACTATCTATTGGTCCAGAGATAAACCCTGTGATCACTATCTATTAGTCCAGAGATAATCCCTGTGATCACTATCTATTAGTCCAGAGATAATACGTGTGATCACTATCTATTAGTCCAGAGATAATACGTGTGATCACTATCTATTAGTCCAGAGATATTCCGTGTGATCGCTATCTACTAGTCCAGAGATAATCTGTGTGATCGCTATCTATTAGTCCAGAGATAATCTGTGTGATCGCTATCTATTAGTCCAGAGGTATTCCGTGTAATCACTATCTATTAGTCCAGAGATAATCCGTGTGATCACTATCTATTAGTCCAGAGATAATCCGTGTGATCATTATCTATTAGTCCAGAGATAATCCGTGTGATCACTATCTATTAGTCCAGGGATAATCCGTGTGATCACTATCTATTAGTCCAGAGATAAACCCTGTGATCGCTATTAGTTCAGAGATAATCCGTGTGATCACTATCTATTAGTCCAGAGATCAACCCTGTGATCACTATTTATTAGTCCAGAGATAATCCGTGTGATCACTATCTATTAGTTCAGAGATAATCTTTGTGATCACTATTAGTCTAGAGATAAACCCTGTGATCACTATCTATTAGTCCAGAGATAATCCGTGTGATCACTATCTATTAGTCCAGAGATAAACCCTGTGATCACTATTAGTTCAGAGATAATCCGTGTGATCACTATATCTATTAGTCCAGAGATGGAGTGTTTGTGAATGTGACGACTGATTGGCTGAAACGTTCACAAATGGAAAAGAAGATGTTTATCCCATAGTGACCAATCAGACACCAGTTATCATTTACCTATTACATTCTAAACGCCATAACTGAAATCTTATTGGTTGCTGTTATGGTGATTAGTGTTTATTGAAACTCTACGCTTGTCAAACAGCTTTTTGTGCATGTTCCAGACAGAGGCGGATCAAGCGAGTTGTGGGCCCAGGTGCAAAAAATATGCTTTCGCCCCAATGATGTAACCCGGTGGGGAGCTTTGACGGTGCAGTGATAGCGGCCCTTGTATCCGCATGGGCTCCGGTGCCGTTGTACCTGTTGCACCAATGGTAGTTCCACCCTTCGGTCCAAGGTAATGAATTATGAACACAGAAAAACACTTCACAACACACTGTAAACCCCAAGAAAGAATAAAGAGAGAAGAATATATATATATATATATATATATATATATCTATCTCAACATTTCTTAGTTTTTTGGTGTATTGGGGTTACATACTGTTTGACTCAATGAAGCACAATATTTAGTATGTTGTATGTGAACTATTAAGGCCCTATGCAGATGAATAGAAGGGAGAGAATTACCGTATGCTTTGCTATCTGTTTTTTGGAACACCACGGGATATGGAAATATGAGGCAGCTGCTGTAGCTATTGGGAAGATATATACATTTAGAAAGTGTATAGAAACATATTTTTCAACCACTTCCGATGTAACTGGACCAATTCCTAGTATAGACCAACCTGTCACTGAATACAATGTTTTGTTGTTTTTCCTCCATTCCCCAGTTTTTAGTTCACGGGTGTTGCTATCAAATGAAGTCAGATGCAAAGCCTGGTTGCCCAGTTAGTTTGCTCAATCAGTCTGTATATTTCCTGTTGTATAATTCTGCAGTTGACTTTAACAATGAGTTTGGAATGCTCTTTGTAAATATTGTTTTATGTCTGCGTGATTATTGATCAAAATCTGGTTTGAGTTTCAGCTACATACAAAGTTTATAAGGAGTTATATACAGAAGTTTATTGTTGAATCAAAGTGAAGGAATGACCTTGTAGAGCTAGATTTGAACAATGGGAATTCTGAATCTGATTGTTGTGTTGTCTAGACAACTTGCGGCCTTCCTGGTGAAACTAGTATGATGGGAGTTGTAGTTTCACAACACCTGGAGTACACTCACAAGGAATAGTATAAGCCCAGAGATGTATTGAACCTTCCAAAGTGATTTCACTGTCAAAAATTATGGTTTCATAGACTGAGAAAACCTGAGTAAAAGTGAAAGTCACGCATCATGGATAATTTAAAAGATGCTTTATTTATACAGGGAAAGGGCTGATGTGAGGGGCGTTTAGAGAAAAAAGAAATTCACATTCTGCAAATTCCAGAATCCTCTTGTCTTCAGAGTCTTCATTCCTCGTCTCCTTTCTACAAACAAATCCAAACAAAACAACATTTTAAAATATTGTCATATATTTCTGTACCGTTATTAGTTGTTCCATTGGTTCATTCGGAGTTGCCAGTTGGTAAATGTTTACTATACATTGCAAATGTCCAATACCCCTAATGTATAACTCTAATGGTGTTTCATACCTTGCTGCTAATATCGCGGCTCTTGGCTCTGAGTTTGTTGACTTGGGACTCCGCAATATCAGCCCGTTCTTCGGCTTCTTCCAACTCATGTTGGACTTTCCTGAAGCGAGACAGGTGGCTGTTGGCCTGTTCCTCCTGCAAGAAGAAAATACTTTAAGCATCAAGACATATCTGTCAATGAGCGGACGGCCATTGATCACATTAGCACCATTGAGAATCGTTAATGTTGTATTTTCAACTTACAGATTCCTCGGCTTGTCTCTTGTAGGCTTTCACCTTCAGCTGAAGTTTATCCACCAGATCCTGAAGTCTCAAGACATTTTTCTTATCCTCCTCGGCCTAGCAATAAGTTATAGAGGTCAAAGACATTATTAAAGACAAGTCAAGGATAAGTGTACACTCATTGGACGAGTAGATGGAAACCTCACCTGGTAAGACACTTCTTTAAGTCTCCTTTCGTATTTGCGAACCCCTTTAATTGCTTCTACACTGCGTTTCTGTTCGTTTTCATACTCGTTCTCCAGTTCACGCACCTGAAAATAACATTTATAATTGATTAGGAATTGTTGCCCGATGAGGAAATTTCCAGTTATTGGTTCTGTTATTTACCCGAGCTTCCAGTTTCTGGAGCTGCTTCTTGCCCCCCTTCAGTGCCAACTGCTCAGCTTCATCCAGACGATGCTGCAAGTCCTTCACTGTCTGCTCAAGGTTCTTCTTCATTCTCTCTAAGTGTCCGCTGGTGTCCTGCTCCTTCTTCAACTCCTCGGCCATCAAAGCGGCCTTCAAACAAAAGTTGGAACATCAGAAATCATATCGGTCACAGATGTGTCTTGGTTTGTGGAGAGAGAAGTCCGATACATACATCGGTGATGGCCTTCTTGGCTTTCTCCTCAGCATTCCTGGCCTCTTGGATGGCCTCCTCAACTTCATTTTGAAGCTGGCTGGCATCAGACTCTAACTTCTTCTTGGTGTTGATGAGGTTTGTGTTCTGAGGAGGAAGAGGATATGTTGTAGATCTTAAGGTTTATGCAGAACATTCGCTACTGTAACTGAGACACGTTGCTTAGAAGATGGTCTCACCTGGGAGTGAAGGAGCTGGACACGCTCACTGACATCCAGCAGCTCCTGCTCAGCCACCTTGCGGGACCTTTCAGTCTGCTCCAGAGCAGACCGGATCTCCTCAATTTCCGCCTGTTGGAGGTTGTTCCTACGTTCCACCACTGCCACTTGCTCCTTCAAATCCTCCTGGCTCCTGAGAGAATCATCCAGCTGCAGCTGGGTGTCCTGGAATATAAAATCCATGTTCAGAACGTGTCCAAGATGTGTGCAAGGAATATGGAGGTGCGCTAAATATCAGGCAATTAGCACGGAGGCCACCTTCAAGTGTCCCTGCATCTTTCTGAACTGAAGAGATAATGGGCAGCATATGATACTGCCCCCTGTTGGTCACACATGTAATTGGCATGTACCTTGAGCTGTGCTTGTGCATTTCGGAGCTGTTTCTGAGCCTCCACAGCCTGGCGGTTGGCGTGACTCAGCTGTATCTCCAGCTCATTCAGGTCTCCTTCCATCTTCTTCTTCAGCCTCAGAGCATCGTTCCTGCTCCTGATCTCCGCGTGTAATGTGCTCTGCATGGTGTCAATAACCCTCTGGCTGTTCCTCTTCAGCTGCTCAATCTCCTCATCCTTTTCTGAGATCTTCCTGTCCACCTCTGATTTCACCTGGTTCAATTCAAGCTGGATGCGGAGGATCTTGGATTCTTCATGTTCCAGAGATCCCTATTTAAAATAGATTGTGATAATGTCAGTGCCTTGTTTTTATATGAAAAAAACATGTTTCTGTTGTTTATCTCATGAAATGTTGTATCACCTCCGCTTCCTCCAAGGCAGCCTGCAGATCGCTCTTCTCCTGCTCTACTTGCTTCCTGGATTTCTCCAACTCGTTGATGGACTTGGCCGATTCACCAATCTGTTCGGTCAGGTCGGAAATCTCCTCTGCAGTCAAATAGGGCAATGAATTAAAACACACTTCCATGAATATTAGCGAATACCTTGAAAGTTCTCAAATGCTTACGCTGCAAGTTTTTGTTTTCCCGTTTCAGAGTCTCCAGGTGGTCCAAGGCCTCCTCATACGAGTTCTTCATCTTGAAGATCTCAGTGCTGAGGGTGCGGGACTCTTTCTGAGTGGCCTCCAGCTCCACCTGACCCTCTTCAAACTTTTGTTTCCAGTCTGCTAGAAGCTGTTGAGTTACAGTCATTTAGAGTTATCTGAACATCACATGTATTCAGCCACTCATACTCTGGATGTCTCATGTCGTAACGTCTCATACCTTGTCGAAGTTCCTCTGCTTCTTGTCTAGAGCAGCCGCTGCACTGTTGGCTCTCTCCACATCAACCATCAGATCCTCAACTTCAGCCTGCAGCCTCTGTTTGGTCTTTTCCAGGGAGGCACATTTGGAATTCACAGCCTCCACTTGTTCCTCAGCATCCTGGAGACGTTGAGCAAGCTTCTTCCTACAGGTGAATAGAAGTAGAAGGTGAGTAAGCGTTTCCATGGGTCTATTGATCATAGCGTCTATATGACCTATAGTATGAACATACTTGGCTTCTTCCAGCTCTTCTGTGCGCTGAATGGCATCGGTTTCATATTTGGTTCTCCATTGAGCAACTTCACCGTTTGCCTTGGACAAAGATCTCTGAAGTTCAGCCTTTGCCTCTTGTTCCTCCTCATATTGCTCTCGGAGCAAATCACAGTCATGGCGTGATGACTGCAGAGCGTGAGCAAGAGCGTTCTTGGCCTGTTAATGTGAAATATGTATCAATTTATTAAACTCTGTGTTCCTATATTAAATACAACAATTTAGAGACAAGAAAAAACAAATAGAGTCAACTAGATCATAAGGCATCCGACAGTTATAAATGATATATGCTACAATGTGACTGTAATGGTTGCTCCTTGAGCACCCATTAGTTTTATTTCACATACCTTGGTCTCTTCTTCCAGTTGTCTCTTCAGTTCTTCAGTCTGTTGGGTAAAACCTTGTTTTCCTCTTGTTAGCTGAGAAATCAAAGATTCCTTCTCCTCTAGTTGACGGGACAGCTCACCTGTTATAGTATCACATTTGTTCAAATTTTTATGGAGAAAATTTTTTTACTTTTGAAATCTTTTCAACAGCAAATAAGGAAACCTTCAGTATAAGACTTTGCACTGAACACGTACCATTTTCAGTCTGGAAGCGGGCCCTTTGGGTTGAGAGGTCATTGATAAGACGTTGCTGTGCATCGTCCTTGGTCTTAATTTCACTAAGCTGATCTTCAAGAACACGGTTGACTTTTTCAAGGTTGGCCTTTGAGAAAATGTATAAAGTTAAGATTGTTTTCAGCCATGACAGATATCTATATCTCCTATAATGGCTTTGATTGTACCTTTGACTTGGAGACATTCTCCAGGTTGCTGGCGAGATCATCAATCTCCATCTTGAACTCACTCTTCTCTTTCTCCAGCTTCTGCTTGACTCTCTGGAGGTTATCGATCTGTTCTCCGAGTTCGGCGACGCTATCAGCGTGCTTCTTGCGCAGAGCAGCAGAGACGGCCTCATTTTGGAGGGTTGACTCTTCCAGGTCACGTCTCAGCTTCTGGAACTCGGTCTCACGTTTCTTGTTCAACTCAATTTGAGCTGAGGTGGCACCACCAGCTTCCTCCAGCCTCTCGCTGATCTCCTCCAGTTCTCTGGACAGATCTGCTCTTTGTTTTTCAACCTTGGCACGAGCAGCGCGCTCAGCTTCTATTTCCTCCTCTACTTCTTCAATACGGGCCTAATAAAGAACAATAAATTATTATAAGTACAGTTTATACTAATTGCCAGAAGCAAGAGAGGTTTTCTTCTAGATCGGCGGCTTTACCTGAAGCTCCTTGATCTTCTTCTGCAGTTGTAAACTCAGGGACTGCTCATCCTCAATCTTACTTTGCAGTTGGCTTAGTTCAAAGTCCTTCCTGTAATTGTGAGGTCATTGTCAGTAAATTGGTTTCAAAAGGCAATATTTTCTGTGCAATAAACCATAGCGATCATTATTACTGACTTCTTTATTTTTTCCTCAGCTTGTTGTTTCTCATTTTCAAGATCCATAACTGTTTCTTGGGATAGCTTCAGGTCACCTTCAAGCTTCCTCTTGGCTCTTTCAAGGTCAAGACGGAGTTTCTTCTCTTGTTCCAAGGAACCTTCCAGCTGATCAGACAGAAAATGATTTTCAATAAAGCGAGTATATACTTAGAGACTGTTTGTTTATTTCTCACCAAACGTGACAAGTAAATGGACTCACATCATCGACTTGTTGTTCCAGCTTAGTTTTTGCCTTGTTTAAGGTGTTGACTTTGTCCTCCTCTGCCTGCAGGTCATCGAGCGTTTGTTGGTGAGCCTCTTGGAGAGCTTTCTTCTCTTTAGTAATCTTTGAAATGTTTTCATCCAGTGCAGCCAATTCCTCAGTAAGATTTTTAACCTAAAAGCATCAGGAAAATTGCAAGTAATATTTGTGATTGTCAAACTAAAATTAAATATTGCTGGATTTGGGCACATAATGATTCCCACCTTGTTTTCTGTGGCATGCTTCTCCTTCTCGACTTTAGCCAAGGTAAGTTCTAAGTCATCAATGTCTTTCTTCAGCTCGGAGCACTCATCTTCCAGTTTCCGCTTCTTGGCCGTCAACTCAGCGTTGCTTTCCTCCTCATCTTCAAGTCTCTCTGTAATCTCCTTTATTTTGGCTTCCAGCTGAATTTTGTTCTTAATAAGACCTTCGCATCTCTCCTCTGCATCAGCCAAGTTTTCACCATCCTATTTGCAAATGAACAGCAACAATTGTATTAAGAACAATATATTTCTTTAAATTATTCATGATCTATATCCGTTTCCACCCTTCTTACAGATTGCACATGCAGCATAAGATCATTCTTTTCTTGAAGCAGAACAACCATTTTCTCCTCCAGTTCTTTTCTTCGTGTTTCTGACTTGGACAGGGCTTCTTTTGTCTTCTCAAACTCTTCTTTCATGTTGGCCATCTCCTTCTCAGTCTCAGCGCTCTTCAGGAGAGGTTTAATCTTAAAGTACAGCTTCATCCATGGCCAATGTTTGACATTCATGAAAGACCTGACATTGTACTGGATAACGAAGATGGCGTCTCTGTAAAATAGAAAAAAATTAATTAAATATTCCTCATTGTGGGTTGTATAGAATATGCCTGAGATCCAACTGGAGGACCATATAAGTAATTCAATGCTTCAGAAGCCATAAAATGAAGATACAACTGCAAGAGCTGGATCTGCTGTAACTACCTTCTCTCCACCATCTTCTTAAATTCAACTCTGCTCAAGAATCCTCTGCATAGAGCTTGAGTGCGAGTGATGAGTTGGGCCAATTTATCATCTCTCATCTCCTCCAGAGTACCTAGTAGACCAGCTTTGAAGAATACCTGTAAGAAAGTTATATTTAGCAAAAGAACTTTCCAATGATTGAACCCATGTTTGACGTCCACAAGGCTTTCTTACCTTGGTGTGTCCAAACTTGTACTGGGTGTGATCTACATCAATCGAGCCAAGGAGTTTCTCAGAAGCCTTCTTGCTGTCAATAAACTGTCCATCTGGAATGGCGCTGGCATTGAGTACCTTGTACCTAAATTTATGTTAGGTTGACCATAAAGAGGACTTTGAGTTTTACTCTTACAGATACTTAGAATTTTGAAAGAACAAAGGGATAAAAGACAATCCAATTTTTACCGTTGCTTGAAGTCTCCATAGAGGATTCTGCTGGGGAAGCCCTTCCTACAGATTCTTATACCCTCCAGCACACCGTTACATCTCAGCTGGTGGATAATTAGATGGTTCTCCATGGTACCTGGGACACAGGTTAAATGAGATATTAAAGTAAATACTTACGTTTAGACCTTAATAATAACATAGCGTGTGCATGATGTACCTGGAGTTTTAGTCTCGTTGGGAATGAGACAACGCACAAAGTGAGGGTGAGTGCTTCTCAAGTTGGTCATGAGCTTGTTCAGATTTTCCTATAGGGAAAATGAAATTAAATAATTTAGAGATGCAAATTGAGGCAACATATATGGTAAATAAACCAAGTAATGCAACATGAGAACCAAGTCTTAACATATTATCAAAGTGTAGTATGTTCCACCAAAATAGCTTACTCTGAACAGGGCAGAGACAGTCTGGAAGGACGATCCCTTTTTTTTCTTTCCACCACCCTTTCCAGTATCAGCTGAAAACAAAATATTAATATCATAATTAATCTGATTGCGTGAAAAGCTGTGTAGAGAGACTGTAAAATGTTCCCTATATTTCCATCCGATTCTCACCATCAGTTGCAGCATAGGAGGAGTACAGGAAGGCCAAAAGCTTCACTGGAGACTTCTGGTAGAGCCCAATAACAGTCTCATTCAGTGGGTCCTTGTTCTTGTCCAGCCAGCCGGTGATGTTGTAATCCACAGTACCAGCGTAATGCACCAGAGAGAAATGAGCTTCAGCCTTTCCTTTGCCCGGCTTTGGCTTCTCAAAGTTCTTGCACTTGCCCAAATGTTGGTCATAGAGCTTGTTCTTGAAGGAGGTGTCAGTGGCTTTAGGGAACATGCACTCCTCTTCCAGGATGGAGAAGATGCCCATTGGCTGTAAGGACAAGGGAAGAGGTCTTTGTAGTCACAAAACTCTGTCTTTGAACTCATTAATATATTTGAAAACCAGAACTCACCTTTTCAATAAGCTCAATGCAGGCAGCCAGGTCCATTCCGAAGTCAATGAATTCCCAATCAATTCCTTCTTTCTTGTATTCCTCTTGTTCCAGGACAAACATGTGGTGGTTGAAGAACTGTTGCAGTTTTTCATTGGTGAAGTTGATGCAAAGTTGTTCCAAACTGTTGTACTAGAGAAGACCATATGGACGAGAGTTTAGTCTATGACGTATACGAACACCACCCGCTATGCTGAGCATCCTTATCAATGAATCATTATTGTCCCCACTTACATCAAAGATCTCAAACCCAGCAATATCCAGCACACCGATGAAGAACTGTCTTGGTTGTTTGGTGTCTAATTGTTGGTTGATACGAGTGACCATCCACAAGAACAACTTTTCAAAAACAGACTTGCTGATTGCACCAATAGCGTTGTACACCTAGAGGCACACAAGCGTGTGTTAGTTATACACCATGATGTTCATGTCTTATTCCTTGTTGTGTTTAATAGGGTTCAATAAACTGAATTACCTGTTGCACGGTCTGTCCCTTGGTGACATATTCATTGCCGACCTTGACCCTAGGGTAGCACAGAGCCTTCAGCAGGTCAGCAGGGTTCAGACCCATCAAGTAGCCGATTTTATCAGCAACTGCAAAATGACCGAGTCGATATTGATGGATAATACCCAAACCTAGGTGTATAGATGACTAATCAAGGATGAAGTTGAAAATATCACTATTCACCTTCAGTGCCATCGGGTTCAGCCTGCTCCTCACGCTGCTTCTGCTTGAACCTCATGTTGCCGTGATGCATGACTGCGCCGGTCATCTTGTAGATGCCGTTCTTTTCTTCGGGTGTAAATCCCAGGATGTCAATAGCTTGCTGGAAATACACGAATGGGTCAGTTAACTGTTTTAGTCAGGTCAAAGTTTCTTAAGATAACAACTTAATGTTACATACATCCGTAGCCAACAACTCCTCTACGTCATCGATACTCTTGACAGAGATCTCACCCATGCTGATGGTAGGATAGTCGTATGGGTTGGTAGTGAGTAGAAGACCTTCTACATGAGGAAAAGATCATTAAACTAATTAGCTGCAGTCCCTATGGTTCTATAGCTATTCAGTACACTAGTAAAGTAAGCTGGAATTTACCAATGAGTTCTGGCTTCTTGTTGGTGAGAATCTGGTAGAAGATGTGATAGCTCCTCTCCGCAGAGAGTTGGAATGTTACTCTGGATTTTTCCAGCAAGTCTGCAATTGGAAATTATTACATCATTATATATATATGAATGAAAGAATCTTAGGAGTCTAAGTCATGGGTGTATCTGGTAAATCTTACAAGTCTCAATATCAGCAGATGACAATTTTCCGGTGGTTCCAAAATGGATCCTGATGAATTTACCCTAAACATTGTGGAAAAGAACGACTTGAATCGACTGTGGATTTGGGAGATTACTACAATTAATATTTGGGTGATCGTTGTATACTTACAAAGCGGGAGGAGTTGTCATTTCTCACGGTTTTGGCGTTGCCGAAGGCTTCCAGCAGAGGATTGGCCTGGATGATTTGATCTTCCAGAGTTCCCTGTAAATTGATGGACATAATATTTGAGTTGAGGTTTCTTTGGGTTAGTTTTTGATTGCAGGAAGTCTTTATGTTATTGTTACTCCTTAGTACTTATTAGTCTGGTACCATGTAACTTGCATGATTCTAGGTTATAGATTGTGGATGTCATGTTGGTGCAAGGTTCATGTCTCTTACCTTCAAGCTGTTTACTTGCTCCTTCTTTTTGCCTGTGTCCCCGACAGCTGCAATTGTTGCAAAATACTGGATTACACGCTTGGTGTTCACAGTCTTTCCTGCCCCGGATTCTCCGCTGGTTATAACAGTGAGAAGAGTGTAAGATTGCGTCAATAACACAACTTATCATGCATGCAAAACTTTACTTACGTAATCAGGATGGACTGGTTTTCACGGTCTGAAGAAGGAAGTGAAAAGACACAATGTAAGTCATTATATAACCATCCTTTCATTGACGCACATAGGCTCTTGGAGGTGTTTATAGAAAGTGTGTTACCTGTTAACATGAACTGATAGGCGTTATCAGAGATGGAGAAGATGTGTGGTGGGGCTTCCATACGCTTCTTCCCTCTGTACCCGTCAACCACTATAGGGTTGTACACTGGCAGCCATTTATAAGGGTTCACAGTGACGCAGAAGAGGCCGGAGTAGGTCTGGAATTGTTCAGAATTCATGAATTAATCAGTATAACTTGCTTTCTGTTTTTACAGTTTTTGGCATTTTTGTTTCAAGCTAAATCTTATACTTCTGGTCTGTTAAGGAAATGACAGTCTCATGGTCTATGGTATAGTGAGCTGAGAGGCTTCAGATCATTCCTCTGAGCTCTGTCTCCTCTGGGACCCTCCCCCTTAGTGGTTACCTCTGTAGGGCAGTCATTACAGTCCTATGGTCTATGGTGTAGTGAGCTGAGAGGCTTCAGAACATTCCTCTGAGCTCTGTCTTCTCTGGGACCCTCCTCCTTAGTGGTTACCTCTGTAGGGCAGTCATTACAGTCCTATGTTCTATGGTGTAGTGAGCTGAGAGGCTTCAGAACATTCCTCTGAGCTCTGTCTCCTCTGGGACCCTCCCCCTTAGTGGTTACCTCTGTAGGTCATGTTTCTGGGTTTGTAAGACTTACAATGATTATAGCTGAGCATCTAAAGATCTGGTCCCATCGCTTATAGTCTGCCCAGATTACTACTTGAAGAATATAAGAATAATATTGCAGAATTTGCTGCTCTTCAGTCATTTCTAATAATTATAATTATAATATAGTAACATTGAACCTGATTCACACTGAAGAACCCGATAGGTTCCTAAATATACGCAGCTAATTGCAATGACCCGCCCTCGGCCGCCCCCGGGTTTCAGGTTCTTCTGTGTCTTACGAGTCCCATAGGGCTCCCTTAGCTGTAGGTTGGCATTTGAATGTGTAGGGCGTCTACTTAGGAACGTAACTGCATAACCGCGCCTTCATTTGGTCATGTAAATCCTCTCTCCACCCAAATCTGCGTATCCGCCGAGTTACTTATTCATGGAACGCCCATTTGTGCGTATGTTACTGTGAACCTACAGATTTTAAGTTCGTATTGTATAAGCACGGAATTTGCGAAACTTAAGTCCAACGCAAATAGCGTATAAAAGTTACTAAGCATGTGCGTGCCTCCGTTCTTAAATATACGCACCTAAAATCGGAAAAATTCTTAAGTGTGACTCGGGTTCGTTATTATTACAGGTTGTAATTAGTTTGCAGTGACACATAATGGCGTTTCTCTTGTAGTAAGAGGAATGGGACTTACGTAGATCATCCAGGCTGCGTAACGCTCTTTGAGGTTATACAGGACGGAGGCCTCGTTCAGGTGAGTCAGCATCGCCATGTCTTCAATTTTATCGAACTTGGGCGGATTCTGGGGGTAAACCTGGGTGTCTTTAACTGTGACGTCCTGCGGACAAATGGAGATTCCGATGAGTTGAGCAGTAATTGGCAAGAGAGCAATGCAGGAAATTGGCGATCTAGTAGATTACCCTGCCATCGTCCGTCTTCACAGTGACCTTTCCACTGTCGCGGGCGGTGATTAAGCCTTTCACATACAGCTCCTTTTGATCATCAACAAAGCAACTGTTCTTGGCATCAAATGGCTTGTTTTGGGCTTCAAGTCTTTCCTTTTCTGACTTCCGCAGGTAGGGGGCGGCATCCCCGAAGCACGACAATAATTCCGCGTCACTCGCCATGGCTGGGTCTGTGCAACACAACATTCAACACATACTGAGGCTGCACAACACTCTATCTATCTATCTATCTATCTATCTATCTATCTATCTATCTATCTATCTATCTATCTCATATCTATCTATCTCATATCTATCTATCTATCTATCTAT
>WWET01005413.1:8978-24099 GCA_011038615.1 Limnodynastes dumerilii | reverse complement strand
CGGGGCGGGGGGTGATTGCACAGTGGCTCTGGACAGGGGGTGATTGCACAGTGTCTCTGGACGGGGGGTGATTGCACAGTGTCTCTGGACGGGACATGTTGCATTTGGAGGTTTAGCTCAGGGCAGGGGGTGATTGCACAGTGTCTCTGGACGGGGGGTGATTGCACAGTGTCTCTGGACGGGACATGTTGCATTTGGAGGTTAGGCTCAGGGCTCTGGACGGGGGGTGATTGCACAGTGTCTCTGGACAGGGGGTGATTGCGCAGTGTCTCTGGACGGGGGGTGATTGCACAGTGTCTCTGGACAGGGGGTGATTGCACAGTGTCTCTGGACGGGACATGTTGCATTTGGAGGTTTAGATAGGCTCAGGGCAGGTTTGCTCCTCTTCTCTTCGCTGTTACCCCCAGCTCTAGAGACTACAGCAGATGTTTCATTGGCAGAATCCCTCCAGAGAGCAGCGGAGCAGTTACACCTCTCTCTCTTCTCTCATGAGGTTATTAGTAAGGGTCAGGAAGATGAGCGATGGTCTCTCCGCCTGTGGAGAGATTTACTAGACCTCAGAGCCGGTGCTGACAGCTGAGAATTTGGTTGCTAGAACTGGAGGAGGGAGGAGAGAGAGACAGAGACAGGGAGGAGAGAGAGAGAGACAGAGACAGGGAGGAGAGAGAGACAGAGACAGGGAGGAGAGAGAGAGAGAGAGAGAGAGAGACAGACAGGGAGGAGAGAGAGAGACAGGTAGAGAGTGGGAGAGAGAGAAGAGAGAGAGGGGGGAGAGAGAGGGAGAAGAGAGAGAGAGAGAGACAGGGAGAGAGTGAGAGAGAGACAGGGAGAGAGTGAGAGAGAGAGAGTGAATGGAAGAGAGAGAGAGGGGGAGAAAGAGAGAGAGAGAGTGAGAGACAGAGAAGAGAAAGTGTGAGAGGGAGATAGGGAGACAGACACAGAGAGTGAGAGTGAGAGGTTGGTGGGAGAGAGAGAGAGAGATGTTGGCGGCACATTTCATTCTCCAGTAGCCATAGAAAAGGCCTGTAATCCCCCATTATTCCATGTATATGATGCAGCTGGTATTAGGAGATGTGGGTGTGGGATAGGGGAGATATGAATGCACTCCTTATAGTCTGTAGCTCATTCTTTGAATAGCTTTGTGCTGGGTTGAAATAATTGCATCACTGCGGATAACTCCCATCATCCTCCAACAGCACAGGCCAGGGATAATACAGGGGAAAGCATGATGGGATTTGTAGTACATCTGCTATAATGACGGATTTATTATATTTTTGGATCGTTTCCATGTTATTTTGTTGTTCTCCAGCTGCTCCTCTGTGAGATTATAAGTCCCTGTCCGGCCCGGCGTCTGTATTCATGGCCATTATTTTCATGGAGACTGGTAATGCCCAACAGCTAGTGCCCTGTCTGATGAGGGTAATGTCAGGGGGTGTTTAATGTAGAGGCCACACAATACACAGACACAGCCTCTCTCATCATTTGCCGTTTTAATACACAGAAAAATAGACATTTTAATATACAAATGCACCAAGGGAGACGATGAGGCATTCTGCCCCTTCACCCGGTGACGCACAGCCCAGACGCCATTACTCGCTTTCTCCTTTCTGCAGAGGAGATAAGATTAGAATTATTATTGTTCATACAAGTATGAGAGAGATCCACATAGCAGTGAGACGGGTCTGAACATAGACAGGTAGTGACATGTACAATAACTAACTTACCTTTCCACCAATGTCGCGGCTCTTGGCTCTGAGTTTGTTGACTTGGGACTCAGCGATATCAGCCCGTTCCTCAGCTTCTTCCAGCTCGTGTTGGACCTTCCTGAAGCGAGACAGGTGGCTATTGGCCTGTTCCTCCTGCAAATAGATGGATTAAACGTTTTTGTGGCATAAATAACCATTTTTCCTACAAGAAACGGCTGCATAATTCATGTAAAGCCATAACTGGAGACAGCGCTTGCTGTAGGTCTTGAAGACTTGACATTGGGACATCAGTGTTCTCTGTTATTACAGTCTGTACTCTGAAATGTCATTACGTTGAAGCCTTTAATAATATTGCCCTGGGACGGGGGCTTGCTAAGTTTAGAGCCTTGTGACATGTTTGCACATAGAAGAATGCATTGACTTCCCCCATCTCATCGACTTACGGATTCCTCGGCTTGTCTTTTGTAAGCCTTGACCTTGAGCTGAAGTTTGTCTACCAGATCCTGAAGCCTCAGGACGGTCTTCTTATCCTCTTCATTCTGAGGAAGGAATTCCAGGATGATGTGTAAGTAACCGAACCCCAATCTACAAACCCTTCCCCCGAGAACTATGTCAGTGTACCTGGTAAGTCAGCTCTTTGACCCGTCTCTCATACTTGCGGACCCCCTTGATGGCTTCGGTTCCGCGTTTCTGCTCTGCATCAAGTTCATTTTCTAGCTCACGGACCTTGAAATATGAAAACACATTGTCTAATATGTAAAGGAACATGAGATCATTAAGAGGAATCTGTTCATATAGTTTCACAATGTACATGGCCAAGTCAATTTGCTGGAAATGACACATTTTCTCGATACAAATCACAGACTAGAACATTCAGCTTCTACTGTGTGCAAACCTATTATATATAAATGCTTATGGACGGTTGTATAAGTGATCTTGAGCGAACGACGGGCTCTGAAGGACGCGACAAAGATATTACGTGTGGAGGGTTTATTGTTATTAGAAAGGTTGATACTGACCAGAGCTTCCAGTTTCTGAAGCTGCTTCTTGCCCCCCTTCAGCGCCAACTGCTCTGCTTCATCCAGACGATGCTGCAAGTCCTTCACTGTCTGCTCAAGGTTCTTCTTCATTCTCTCTAAGTGTCCGCTGGTGTCCTGCTCCTTCTTCAGCTCCTCAGCCATCAAAGCGGCCTTCAAACACAAGTAGGAACGTCAGAAATCAGATCGGTCACAGATGTGTCTTTGTGGAGAGAGAAGTCTGATACATACGTCGGTGATGGCCTTCTTGGCTTTCTCCTCAGCATTCCTGGCCTCTTGGACGGCCTCCTCGACTTCACTTTGAAGCTGGCTGGCATCGGACTCTAACTTCTTCTTGGTGTTGATGAGGTTTGTGTTCTGAGGAGGAAGAGGATATGTTGTAGATCTTAAGGTTTATGCAGAACATTCGCTACTGTAACTGAGACACGTTGCTTAGAAGATGGTCTCACCTGGGAGTGAAGGAGCTGGACACGCTCACTGACATCCAGCAGCTCCTGCTCAGCCACCTTGCGGGATCTTTCAGTCTGCTCCAGAGCAGACCGGATCTCCTCAATTTCCGCCTGTTGGAGGTTGTTCCTACGTTCCACCACTGCCACTTGCTCCTTCAGATCCTCCTGGCTCCTGAGAGAATCATCCAGCTGCAGCTGCGTGTCCTGGAAAATAAAATCCATGTTCAGAACGTGTCCAAGATGTGTGCAAGGAATATGGAGGTGCCCTAAATATCAGGTAATTAGCACGGAGGCCACCTTCAAGTGTCCCTGCATCTTTCTGAACTGAAGAGATAATGGGCAGCATATGATACTGCCCCCTGTTGGTCACACATGTAATTGGCATGTACCTTGAGCTGTGCTTGTGCATTTCGGAGCTGTTTCTGAGCCTCCACAGCCTGGCGGTTGGCGTGACTCAGCTGTATCTCCAGCTCATTCAGGTCTCCTTCCATCTTCTTCTTCAGCCTCAGAGCATCGTTCCTGCTCCTGATCTCCGCGTCTAATGTGCTCTGCATGGTGTCAATAACCCTCTGGCTGTTCCTCTTGAGCTGGTCAATCTCCTCATCCTTTTCTGAGATCTTCCTGTCCACCTCTGATTTTACCTGGTTCAACTCAAGCTGGATGCGGAGGATCTTGGATTCTTCATGTTCCAGAGATCCCTAATTGCAGAAAGGAAAGTGTGAGTAACGAGTAGAGATAAAAACATAAGGTTGTTGACTACATTAAAGGCCTCCACACCTCCGCTTCCTCCAATGCTGCTTGCAAATCGCTCTTCTCCTGTTCCACCACCTTCTTTGCCTTCTCCAATTCATGTATGGTTTTTCCAGTCTCTCCGATCTGCTCGGTGAGGTCTGAGATCTCCTCTGTGTTTGGATAAATGATGGGGTTTATTGATCATCTTAAAGTTTTACAATAAAGTGTAGAAATTGGTGATTGTTGGTTTCAGAACTTACGCTGCAAGTTTT
Source organism: Limnodynastes dumerilii (assembly GCA_011038615.1). Lineage (NCBI taxonomy): Eukaryota > Metazoa > Chordata > Amphibia > Anura > Limnodynastidae > Limnodynastes > Limnodynastes dumerilii. The sequence goes on along the minus strand of WWET01005413.1, from coordinate 19,903 downwards.
TGTTTTCCCGTTTCAAAGTTTCCAGGTGGTCCAAGGCCTCCTCATACGAGTTCTTCATCTTGAAGATCTCAGTGCTGAGGGTGCGGGACTCTTTCTGAGCGGCCTCCAGCTCCGCCTGACCCTCTTCAAACTTTTGTTTCCAGTCTGCTAGAAGCTGTTGAGTTACAATAAAGTTATTTAGAGTTATCTGAACATCACATGTATTCAGCCACTCATACTGTGGATGTCTCATGTCGTAACGTCTCATACCTTGTCGAAGTTCCTCTGCTTCTTGTCTAGAGCAGCCGCTGCACTGTTGGCTCTCTCCACATCAACCATCAGATCCTCAACTTCAGCCTGCAGCCTCTGTTTGGTCTTTTCCAGGGAGGCACATTTGGAATTCACAGCCTCCACTTGTTCCTCGGCATCCTGGAGACGTTGAGCAAGCTTCTTCCTACAGGTGAATAGAAGTAGAAGGTGAGTAAGCGTTTCCATGGGTCTATTGATCATAGCGTCTATATGACCTATAGTATGAACATACTTGGCTTCTTCCAGCTCTTCTGTGCGCTGAATGGCATCGGTTTCATATTTGGTTCTCCATTGAGCAACTTCACCGTTTGCCTTGGACAAAGATCTCTGAAGTTCAGCCTTTGCCTCTTGTTCCTCCTCATATTGCTCTCGGAGCAAATCACAGTCATGGCGTGATGACTGCAGAGCGTGAGCAAGAGCGTTCTTGGCCTGTTAATGTGAAATATGTATCAATTTATTAAACTCTGTGTTCCTATATTAAATACAACAATTTAGAGACAAGAAAAAACAAATAGAGTCAACTAGATCATAAGGCATCCGACAGTTATAAATGATATATGCTACAATGTGACTGTAATGGTTGCTCCTTGAGCACCCATTAGTTTTATTTCACATACCTTGGTCTCTTCTTCCAGTTGTCTCTTCAGTTCTTCAGTCTGTTGGGTAAAACCTTGTTTTCCTCTTGTTAGCTGAGAAATCAAAGATTCCTTCTCCTCTAGTTGACGGGACAGCTCACCTGTTATAGTATCACATTTGTTCAAATTTTTATGGAGAAAATTTTTTTACTTTTGAAATCTTTTCAACAGCAAATAAGGAAACCTTCAGTATAAGACTTTGCACTGAACACGTACCATTTTCAGTCTGGAAGCGGGCCCTTTGGGTTGAGAGGTCATTGATAAGACGTTGCTGTGCATCGTCCTTGGTCTTAATTTCACTAAGCTGATCTTCAAGAACACGGTTGACTTTTTCAAGGTTGGCCTTTGAGAAAATGTATAAAGTTAAGATTGTTTTCAGCCATGACAGATATCTATATCTCCTATAATGGCTTTGATTGTACCTTTGACTTGGAGACATTCTCCAGGTTGCTGGCGAGATCATCAATCTCCATCTTGAACTCACTCTTCTCTTTCTCCAGCTTCTGCTTGACTCTCTGGAGGTTATCGATCTGTTCTCCAAGTTCGGCGACGCTGTCGGCGTGCTTCTTGCGCAGAGCAGCAGAGACGGCCTCATTTTGGAGGGTTGACTCTTCCAGGTCACGTCTCAGCTTCTGGAACTCGGTCTCACGTTTCTTGTTCAACTCAATTTGAGCTGAGGTGGCACCACCAGCTTCCTCCAGCCTCTCGCTGATCTCCTCCAGTTCTCTGGACAGATCTGCTCTTTGTTTTTCAACCTTGGCACGAGCAGCGCGCTCAGCTTCTATTTCCTCCTCTACTTCTTCAATACGGGCCTAATAAAGAACATTAAGTTATTATAAGTACAGTTTATACTAATTGCCTGAAGCAAGAGAGGTTTTCTTCTAGATTGGCTGCTCTACCTGAAGCTCCTTGATCTTCTTCTGCAGTTGTAAACTCAGGGACTGCTCATCCTCAATCTTACTTTGCAGTTGGCTTATTTCAAAGTCCTTCCTGTGATTATAAGTTAATTGTCAATAAATTGGTTTCAAAAGGCAACATTTTCTGTGCAATAAACCATAGCGATCATTATTACTGACTTCTTTATTTTTTCCTCAGCTTGTTGTTTCTCATTCTCGAGATCCATAACTGTTTCTTGGGATAGCTTCAGGTCACCTTCAAGCTTCCTCTTGGCTCTTTCAAGGTCAAGACGGAGTTTCTTCTCTTGTTCCAAGGAACCTTCCAGCTGTTTAGATGTATATAATATTATACATTATAGTGTAATTATTTTCCAGTGTTTTCAAGTCTTACTATAAAGACTTACATCATCCACTTGTTGTTCCAGCTTAGTTTTTGCCTTCGTTAAGGTGTTGGCTTTGTCCTCCTCTGCCTGAAGGTCATCGAGGGTTTGTTGGTGAGCCTCTTGAAGAGCTTTCTTCTCCTTGGAAAGTTTTGCGATGTTCTCGTCCAGTGCTGCCATTTCCTCAGTAAGGTTTTTAACCTAAACAATAAGGAATTCAGCAAATGAAATGTGTTCTTAGTAATGTAATTTTGCAGCAGTCAGAAGGCAATATAATGGTTCCCACCTTGTTTTCTGTGGCATGCTTCTCCTTCTCCACTTTGGCCAAGGTAAGTTCTAGGTCATCAATGTCTTTCTTCAGCTCGGAGCACTCGTCTTCAAGCTTCCTCTTCTTGGCCGTCAGCTCGGCATTGCTTTCCTCCTCATCTTCAAGTCTCTCTGTGAGCTCCTTGATTTTGGCTTCCAAATTAATTTTGTTCTTTATCAGACCCTCGCATCTCTCCTCTGCATCAGCCAAGCTTTCACCTTCCTATTGGAAAATTAAATAACAATTGTGTTCAGCACATAACCCCTTCTCAAATGTAAAGTTTGGATTTTTGTTTGTTTTTGTCTTCTCTTACAGATTGCACTTGCAGCAGAAGACCGTTCTTTTCTTGCAAAAGAACAACCATCTTCTCCTCCAGTTCTTTCCTTCTTGCTTCTGTCTTAGACAAGGTTTCCTTGGTCTTCTCTTAAAACAAAACTTTTGACCAATTAGAAAAAGTTCCATTTATCACAACTCTCTGTCCCTATTCTCAAACCAGTTTTTGATCCAAGTACAAATGTTGCTACCTAGACCCAGTTCCCTTGTGGCCCAATNGTCTAAGTACGAACTAACTTCCTCATAGAAGCTAATTAGGTTAGTTTGGCATGACCTATTTTTCACAAATCCATGCTGATTCCCACTAATAATCTTATTGCTCATCAAGAAATCCTGTATATTATCCCTTAGAATACCTTCCAGCAGTTTCCCAACTATTGATGTCAGACTCACAGGTCTATAATTACCCGGTTGTGATCTTATTCCCTTTTTAAACAATGGCACTACATCTACTATTCGCCAATCCCTTGGTACACAGCCTGTTGAAATTGAGTCTATGAAAATTAAAAACAACGGTCTAGCAATTTCTAAATGTAGCTCCATTAGAACCCTTGGGTGTATGCCGTCAGGGCCAGGAGCTTTATTTATCTTCATTTTCTTCAACTGCCTTTGGACTTCTTGTTTTGTAAAACAAATATTATGTGATGGTACAGTTGCATTTCCATTTTTATGTATTGTTCCTACCATTTCTTCCTCTCTAGTATACACTGAAGAAAAGAAAGTGTTTAATACCTCTGCTTTTTCCTTTTCATCATTTATCAATCCCTTCCATCCTCTCCCTGCACCGCAGCCCCTTCCATTCTCTACCCTGCACAGCAGCCTCTTCCATCCTCTCCCCTGCACAGCCCCTTCCATCCTCTCCCTGCACAGCAGCCCCTTCCATCCTCTCCCCTGCACAGCAGCCCCATCCATCCTCTCCCCTGCACAGCAGCCCCTTCCCCATTCAGGTGCAATCCATCACGGCAATAAAGATGGCATCTAACTGGGAAAACAGCCCAGTGCTCTTAAAATCTAAAACCCTCCTTCCTACAACAATCTCTTAGCCATGCATTAACCTCCCTGATCTCCCTCTGTCTCGCTGGACTAGCGCGTGGCACAGGTAGTATTTCTGAAAATACGACCTTGGATGTCCTTGCCTTAAGGCCAGGTCCCTGAAATCATTCTTAAGGGCACCCCATCTCCCTCTAACCCTGTCATTGGTACCAACATGCACAAAGACCACTGGGTCATTCCAGCCGCTCCCAGCAATCTGTCCACACGATCCGCGATATGTGGAACTCGAGCACCAGGAAGACAGCTCATGTTCGGCATGCACGGTCCCTGTAACAGATTTTCCTATCTACCTTCCTAATAATTGAATCCTCTACTACCACAATCTCCCTAGGTCTCTGATTACTATTGGTCCCCTCTAAGTCTGAGAGACTGTTCCCCTGGCTGCTAGAGGAAGCAGTCTCACTCAGCCCTGCCGCTACTCAACAGCCTTCCACAGTATCTTCATCCAATCTGGCGAATCTACTGGGATTGCTCAGCTCAGAACTGGCCTGTCTCTTCCTTCTCCTGCCATCCCTTCTAACTGTTACCCAGCTGCCTACCTGTGCGTCCGACCGGTGCATCCTCTTCTGTCTCTGCTCCACCCGGCTCAGCTAAAGCATCAACAGTAAGCTGTAGACTCTACTCAAGACTTGCAATCTCCCTCAATGTTGCAATGGTCTACTTTACATCCGTTACCTGGTCTTCCAGAGAGACCAAGTGCTCACATTTCTCACAGAGGAATGTACCTTGGAACACTTGCTCCAAGTGTGCATACATATGACAAGACATGCATTGAGCGAGATTTTCAATCCTGCTCCCACTCATTTTATTAAGTCTAATTTATCCCCTCTTAGCCTACAGTTCATTAAAAAAATTGGTTTAAACTCCTTCCTGGTTTTAACTCCGCACTTAAAAAAAACTGCACTTAAAATAAAAATGCAATAGCAATCGCAAGCTCAATGCAATGGCTTACCAGCATACCAGCTCCTGCTAAACAGAGCTCTTACTCTAAAAAGTTACCAACAAAATGCAACAAACAAAACAATTTGCTTCAATATGCACTCAGATTCTCTCACCTCAACACTTAGTACCTTTTATAAGTTTAAAGGTCATTTGCCTTTAAACTTATAAAAGTTAACAATATTAGAAACGTGTATAAATAATGATCTTCTCTACATATAATTGACGTACCATTCTCAGTCTGGAAACGAGCCCTTTGGGTTGAGAGGTCGTTGATAATACGTTGGTGTTCATCGTCCTTTGTCTTCAGTTCACTGAGTTGATCCTCTAGGACACGGTTTACTTTTTCCAGGTTGGCCTTCAAGGATGAGTTTCACAATTAGAATGGCCATCAAGGTATCAGGTACTACTGATTAGATGTTGTTTCTATGATGCATTTCATACCTTTGACTTGGAGACATTCTCCAGGTTGCTGGCGAGATCATCAATCTCCATCTTGAACTCACTCTTCTCTTTCTCCAGCTTCTGCTTGACTCTCTGGAGGTTATCGATCTGTTCTCCGAGTTCGGCGACGCTGTCGGCGTGCTTCTTGCGCAGAGCAGCAGAGACGGCCTCATTTTGGAGGGTTGACTCTTCCAGGTCACGTCTCAGCTTCTGGAACTCAGCCTCACGTTTCTTGTTCAACTCAATCTGAGCTGAGGTGGCACCACCAGCTTCCTCCAGCCTCTCGCTGATCTCCTCCAGTTCTCTGGACAGATCTGCTCTTTGTTTTTCAACTTTGGCACGAGCAGCGCGCTCAGCTTCTATCTCCTCCTCTACTTCTTCAATACGGGCCTAATAAAGAACATTAAGTTATTATAAGTACAGTTTATACTAATTGCCAGAAGCAAGAGAGGTTTTCTTCTAGATTGGCTGCTCTACCTGAAGCTCCTTGATCTTCTTCTGCAGTTGTAAACTCAGGGACTGCTCATCCTCAATCTTACTTTGCAGTTGGCTTATTTCAAAGTCCTTCCTGTGATTATAAGTTAATTGTCAATAAATTGGTTTCAAAAGGCAACATTTTCTGTGCAATAAACCATAGCGATCATTATTACTGACTTCTTTATTTTTTCCTCAGCTTGTTGTTTCTCATTCTCGAGATCCATAACTGTTTCTTGGGATAGCTTCAGGTCACCTTCAAGCTTCCTCTTGGCTCTTTCAAGGTCAAGACGGAGTTTCTTCTCTTGTTCCAAGGAACCTTCCAGCTGTTTAGATGTATATAATATTATACATTATAGTGTAATTATTTTCCAGTGTTTTCAAGTCTTACTATAAAGACTTACATCATCCACTTGTTGTTCCAGCTTAGTTTTTGCCTTCGTTAAGGTGTTGGCTTTGTCCTCCTCTGCCTGAAGGTCATCGAGGGTTTGTTGGTGAGCCTCTTGAAGAGCTTTCTTCTCCTTGGAAAGTTTTGCGATGTTCTCGTCCAGTGCTGCCATTTCCTCAGTAAGGTTTTTAACCTAAACAATAAGGAATTCAGCAAATGAAATGTGTTCTTAGTAATGTAATTTTGCAGCAGTCAGAAGGCAATATAATGGTTCCCACCTTGTTTTCTGTGGCATGCTTCTCCTTCTCCACTTTGGCCAAGGTAAGTTCTAGGTCATCAATGTCTTTCTTCAGCTCGGAGCACTCGTCTTCAAGCTTCCTCTTCTTGGCCGTCAGCTCGGCATTGCTTTCCTCCTCATCTTCAAGTCTCTCTGTGAGCTCCTTGATTTTGGCTTCCAAATTAATTTTGTTCTTTATCAGACCCTCGCATCTCTCCTCTGCATCAGCCAAGCTTTCACCTTCCTATTGGAAAATTAAATAACAATTGTGTTCAGCACATAACCCCTTCTCAAATGTAAAGTTTGGATTTTTGTTTGTTTTTGTCTTCTCTTACAGATTGCACTTGCAGCAGAAGACCGTTCTTTTCTTGCAAAAGAACAACCATCTTCTCCTCCAGTTCTTTCCTTCTTGCTTCTGTCTTAGACAAGGTTTCCTTGGTCTTCTCAAACTCTTCTTTCATGTTGGCCATCTCCTTCTCAGTCTCAGCGCTCTTCAGGAGTGGTTTAATCTTGAAGTAGAGCTTCATCCATGGCCAATGCTTGACATTCATGAATGACCTGACATTGTACTGGATGACGAAGATGGCGTCTCTGTTGGGGAAATAAACCCAAAGTCACATTTAATAATAATAATAATAATAATAATTAGTAGTATAATGATGTGTGTCTACTGGAGAGTGTAGCTTCCTCATTACCGTCTCTCCACCATCTTCTTGAACTCTACTCTCATCAAGAAGCCTCTGCATTGTGCTTGAGTACGCGTGATGAGTTGGGCCAATTTGTCATCTCTCATCTCCTCCAGAACACCCAAAAGACCAGCTTTAAAGAACACCTGCAGAGAAGAATCAATTAAGTTGATGTTGTTCACCTAAAGCCATTGTCAACTTTTGTCCAATAGGTGTTTGGATCTCACACTGTACCTTGGTGTGTCCAAATCTGTATTGAGTGTGGTCAATATCTATGGAGCCCAAGAGTTTCTCAGAGGCCTTCTTACTGTCGATAAACTCGCCTCCTGGGATGGCGCTAGCATTCAAGATCTTGTACCTTAATTGCAAGAGAAATATTCTTTGTGTATAGGACTTGTTTATATTGTTGGTTTTTTTAGTAACTCAAAATAAATTGCAATTTATACCGTTGCTTGAAGTCTCCATAGAGGATTCTGCTGGGGAAGCCCTTCCTACAGATTCTTATACCCTCCAGCACACCGTTACATCTCAGCTGGTGGATAATCAGATGGTTCTCCATGATACCTGGTAAAACAATAGATAAGTTGCCAACAAATGATATTAGATCATAATGTGCAGTTTATTAAGATGTTTTGTGTGTTACCTGGAGTTTTTGTCTCGTTGGGAATGAGACAACGCACAAAGTGAGGGTGAGTGCTTCTTAAGTTGGTCATGAGCTTGTTCAGATTTTCCTATGGATGAATGTATATGTACTTCATGTTATTTTAAGTCTCAAAGTCTAGTAAAAACAGCAACATTCAATCCTAAAGAACTTACTCTGAACAGGGCAGAGACAGTCTGGAAGGATGAGCCCTTCTTTTTCTTTCCACCACCCTTTCCTCCAGTATCAGCTGAAAACAAAATATTAATATAATTGCGTGAAAAGCTGTGTAGAGAGACTGTAAAATGTTCCCCATATTTCCATCCGATTCTCACCATCAGCTGCAGCATAGGAGGAGTACAGGAAGGCCAAGAGCTTCACTGGAGACTTCTGGAAGAGCCCAACAACAGTCTCATTCAGTGGGTCCTTGTTCTTGTCCAGCCAGCCGGTGATGTTGTAATCCACAGTACCAGCGTAATGCACCAGAGAGAAATGAGCTTCAGCCTTTCCTTTGCCCGGCTTTGGCTTCTCAAAGTTCTTGCACTTGCCCAAATGTTGGTCATAGAGCTTGTTCTTGAAGGAGGTGTCAGTGGCTTTAGGGAACATGCACTCCTCTTCCAGGATGGAGAAGATGCCCATTGGCTGTAAGGACAAGGGAAGAGGTCTTTGTAGTCACAAAACTAATGTCTTTGAACTCATGAATATATTTGCAAACCAGAACTCACCTTTTCAATAAGCTCAATGCAGGCAGCCAGGTCCATTCCGAAGTCAATGAATTCCCAATCAATTCCTTCCTTCTTGTATTCCTCTTGTTCCAGTACAAACATGTGGTGGTTGAAGAACTGTTGCAGTTTTTCATTGGTGAAGTTGATGCAAAGTTGTTCCAAACTGTTGTACTAGAGAAGACCATATGGACGAGAGTTTAGTCTATGATGTATACGAACACCACCCGCTATGCTGAGCCTCCTTATCAATGAATCAATATTGTCCCCACTTACATCAAAGATCTCAAACCCAGCAATATCCAGCACACCAATGAAGTACTGTCTGGGAAGCTTGGTGTCCAGTTGCTGGTTGATACGAGTGACCATCCACAAGAACAACTTTTCATAAACGGACTTGCTGATTGCACCAATGGCATTGTACACCTACGGAGAGACAACGACATCCATTTATTTTATATCTTCACAACTCTTTATACAGGAAAACAAAAACCACAACTCCTTTGTAGTTGAATGGGTTACCTGTTGCACGGTCTGTCCCTTGGTGACGTATTCATTGCCGACCTTGACCCTAGGGTAGCACAAAGCCTTCAGCAGGTCAGCAGGGTTCAGACCCATCAAGTAGCCGATTTTATCAGCAGCTGTGGGGTGAATGTGGAACATTTCAGGCTGAGATCTGATGGTTGGGGTTTGGGAGTCATTTCTCTGGCACAGGGTAATATTGTCATCGCAGTTCTGTAGATATGAGTAATGCGACGTTTAATTTACCCTCCGTGTTGTCCGGTTCAGCCTGCTCCTCACGTTGCTTCTGTTTGAATTTCATGTTACCGTGATGCATGACTGCGCCGGTCATCTTGTAGATTCCAACCTTTTCATCAGGCGAAAATCCCAGGATGTCGATAGCTTGCTGCAGATAGAAGAAAGTGGGATTTATTGTCCGTGTTTAGCTCAGTCCTCCCAAAAATACCTTTATTATGATTATTATTATATTTATTTATATTTTACGCACATCTGTAGCCAACAGCTCCTCCTCATCATCGATGCTCTTCACAGAGATTTCTCCCTGGCTGGTGAAGGGGTAGTCGTATGGGTTTGTAGTGACTAGAAGCATGTCTAGAGATGGAGGATAAACTTGGGCTGGTTAGAAGATCTGTGGGACACAATAAACCTTCAGTTCTAGGTTTTAATTAAGGGACATTACCAACAATCTCTGGCTTCTTGTTGGTGAGTATCTGGTAGAAGATGTGATAGCTCCTCTCGGCTGATAGCTGGAACGTTACTCTGGATTTCTCCAGCAAGTCTGTGATTGAGAAATATTAGAAATAATAGAAAGAAAACGAAAAAATCTAGAAAGAAAAATAAAGAAAGTTCTTTTAATCTTACAGGTCTCAATGTCCGCAGAAGATAGCTTTCCTGTGGTTCCGAAGTGGATCCTGATGAATTTACCCTGGAGAAGGTAAAGGTGTCATTTCAGGAGGAGAGCGATGGCGGACATCGGACGGTGGGGGTTGGGTAATAATTGGATGATTGTATACTTACAAAGCGGGAGGAGTTGTCATTCCTCACGGTTTTGGCGTTACCGAAGGCTTCCAGCAGAGGGTTGGCCTGGATGATTTGATCTTCCAGAGTTCCCTGGGATCAGTAAAATATATATATATTACTTTATGCAAGAGGACACCTTGCAATGCATGATGGGAGTTGTAGTTTCACCGGCGCCTGTTGGTGTCAGTGTTGTAAAGCAGCACACCTGGGTACTGAATTCGGGAGGGTGCAGGTCTCACCTGGAGCTTGTTGCCGGATTCCTTCTTCTTGTCCCCGACAGCTGCAATTGTTGCAAAATACTGGATGACCCGCTTTGTGTTCACAGTCTTTCCAGCCCCGGATTCTCCGCTATTATAGAAGACATAGAAATCAACAAGGGGATCCCCGTGATTGGTGACGCTGGTTCTCCAGCACAGCGGGGGTTAAATAATAATAATAATAGTATGGGAAATGCTGGTATAATGGACTCACGTGATCAGGATAGACTGGTTCTCACGATCTGCACAAAAGAAAACAAAACACAATGCATTGATTGAATGCTGCTCTGTGGAACCCCAAGATAACTTTATAGTGTTATGTGCGCCATCCTGCAACCTGCACTATAGACACAGCTGTTTCCTCTGAGCTGGGTGCAGAGGTATTCAGGCAGCAGCTCAGGGGGACGTTACAGGATGATATAGAGTCCTGGCTGCACAGCACTGAATTCATTCCTCTGCAGGAACCCACCTGTTAACATGAACTGATAGGCGTTATCAGAGATGGAGAAGATGTGGGGCGGAGCCTCCTGGCGCTTCTTCCCTCTGTACCCATTAACTACCTCGGGGTTGTAGACCGGCAGCCACTTGTAGGGGTTCACGGTGACACAGAAGAGGCCGGAGTAGGTCTGGAAGGCAGAGAGCGGTGCGTTACAGGGGTGTGTAC
>WWET01005412.1:52787-73815 GCA_011038615.1 Limnodynastes dumerilii | reverse complement strand
CCCTAAATGTAAAGGGTCTCAACGCCCCCTCTAAAAGGAGACTAGCTTTGACCTCCTTTTAAAGTCATAGAGCTGATGTTGTCGCTTTACAAGAAACACATTTTTCCTCTAGATCCCCTCCTGTATTCCACAAATCTAGGTACCCTACTTGTTTCACTGCTAATGGCCCTTTTAATAAAAATGGAGTTGGAATATGAATTAGCTTTTGAGTCCAATTCGAATTATTGTCACAAACCCCTGATAAGAATGGGAGATATATTATAATAGTGGGTAAACTGGATGAACGTTTGGTCATAATTGTGTCACTCTACGCCCCTAACACTCACCAGCTCCCCTTCCTTCGGTCATTGTTTGATCAGATCCAGGATCTTAAACAAGGTCACCTTATATGGGCGATTTTTATTTGGTCCCTGATCCTAAATTGGACAAAACTAATCCGTCTAAGCTCTAGTATTGCGGAGACTCCGTCTCATGCATTTACTAAATTACTTATTGAGCATGAGTTCTATGATTCATGGAGAGTCCTGCATCCAGGGGATAGGGACTTTTCCTTTTATTCTGCCCCACATAACATGTATTCTCGTATTGATTTGATTTTGGTAGACAAATGGTCTCTCCAACATTCATTATCAGCAGATATCCTTTCCAGGGTCTGGTCGCATTATGCTCCAGTGGTGTGGGTGTGGGACTCACAGAGATTCAGGACTCCTTCTCGCCCGTAGAGATTTCCAAATTACATATTAAATGATTTACCTACTAAAACTGAGTTGACCGAAGCTCTTTCAGACTATCTTTGCCATAACTCCCCTGATCAAACTAACCCCACTAACCATTGGTGTGCTCTAAAAGCCGTGTTAAGGGGTACTGCTATTAAAATTAGTGCCAAATTACATTGCCAAAATTATTATGTGCATAAGCAGCTACTGTTGAAACTAGCTAGCCTTTAGGCTAGTCATAAAATATCTCCTACTCCCCAGACCAAATCAGAATTAGAAGAAACCTGTAAAGAACTCCAGTAAAGGCTGACTAATCGCTCCCAGGCAGCGTTTGTTAAAATGAAACACCGTTTCTATTCCTCTGCTAATAGGGCAGGTAGTATGCTAGCACGTAAGCTAAGGGCCAGTCAAGTCACTACCCGGGTTAAACAATTAATTCCACCTACTGGCAACAAGATCCTTAATCCCCTCCATATTGCTAACCACTTTGCAGAATACTATTTGTCTTTATACAATTTAGTTAAAGATAAGTCTCTGACACAACCAACCCCAGATTCGATCTCTCACTTCCTGGACAACATTATACTTCCTACCCTAGTTGAGAAAGATTTATTATCACTAAACGCTCCGGTGACAGTCCAGGAGGTGTCTTTAGTCATTAAATCCCTCCCGAAAGGGAAAGCCCCAGGTTTGGATGGGTTTATTTCTGATTTCTATAAGGAATTTGCAGCCCAAATAGCGCCTGTCCTAACTAACCTATTCAACTCTGTTTCAGAAGGGGGCTCCTTTTCTACGGAAATGCTGGCTGCCCAAGTTATACCTATACCAAAGCCAGGTAAAGATTGTTCGGCCCCAAAAAATTATAGACCTATCGCTCTCTTAAATGTTGATCTTAAAATCTACGCAAAGATATTGGCGAATAAAGTAGCGCCCTTCCTACCCACCCTTATCCACCCAGATCAAGTATATATTGAATCGTCAGGCCTCAGATGCGACCAGATAGATTCTCGACATAGTGGAACTCATGAACATTAAAGGCAGTCAGGGGATCCTTCTCTTGCTTGACGCGGAGAAGGCCTTTGACCGTCTCCATTGGGGTTACATGCACCAATTCCTCCTCAAGTTTCGCTTCCATGGCTCAATTTTACAATCAATCTTAGCCTTATAGGACCAGATCCAGAACAACGTGAGCGAATTTACGCGTGGCGGAGACGTAAAATCGTCTTTTGGTAAGTACTGCGCATACGCTCCGTAACGTAGCATAATTGTGAATGTATGGGCCATTCACGTATGTGTCACGTAAATACTTACGTGTGGGCATGCCATTTTTACGTGAGTCCAAAATACGTCTGAAATACGTTAAGTAGGCGGGGATTTGTATTTAAAGTGTACAGTATGGGCGTGCTTAGCTGCTTAAATACGTGTTGCCCATACGTATGTGTGCGGATCACTGCGATTACGTTGGCAAAAGTTAAGGTAGGGTTTGAAAAGCGTATCTTGACAAAATACGTACATTCAAGGGGTGTGCCTAGGGGAGCGTATAGAAAGTACGCGCGTGTAAATACGCTATATACGGCAAACGTAGTTCTGGATCTACCCCATACTCTTCTCCTAATGGCCGTGTTTTTTGTAATGGTTTTCTTTCTGAATCATTCCTCATAACAAATGGTACTAGACAGGGATGTCCCCTTTCACCACTAATATTTGCCCTTTCAATGGTCCTTGGCTGCACCCCTATATTTATATATACACTTGCACATATTTGATTTAGTGGATAGAAGCGCAGCCATTTCTTTTGCTACTCTCCACTTCCAATAAAATTTGTCTCTTTGCCGATAATATTTTATAATTTGTCTCCGACCCATGTTCTTCCTTACCTGTGCTACATTCAATCCTAACAGCTTTTTTCCCAGGCTAAAAAGTTTTTAAAGTATATAAATGGCAAAAGGATTAGAAAAGACAATATAGGACCCCTAAAATTTGGGATAGGTGGATTGATAAATGATGACAAGGAAAAAGCAGAGGTATTAAACACTTTCTTCACATCAGTGTTTACTGGAGAGGAACAAATGGTAGGAATAATTCATAAAAATTTAAATTCAACCATAGCATTACTCAATACTTGTTTGACAAAGGAAGAATTCCAAAGGTGACTGAAGAAAATTAAGATAAATAAAGCTCCATGTCCTGACGGCATACACCAAGCATTCTTATGAAGCTATATTCAGAAATTACTAGACCATTATTCTTAATTTTCATAGATTCAATTTCATCAGGCTCTGTACCAAGGGATTGGCGTATAGCAGAAGTAGTACCGTTGTTTAAAAAGGAATAAGATCACAACTGGGAAATTATAGACCTGTAAGTTTGACATCAATAGTTGGGAAACTGCTGGAAGGTATACAAAGGGACAATATTCAGGATTTCTTTATGTGAAATAAGATTATTAGTGGGAATCAGAATGGATTTGTGAGGGATAGGTCATGCCAAACTACCCTAATTAGCTTCTATGAAGTATTAGACCAGGGTAGTGCAGTAGATGTGGTCTACTTAAATTTTCCAAAAGCCTTTGATACAGTGCCACACAAGAGGTTGGTCCACAAAATAAGGGAACTGCGTCTAAGAAACAACATTTGTACTTGGGTCAAAAACTGATAATGTTATTAGAATGGTTCACTGGGGCTGTTGGGTGGTGTTCGCCAGAGCCCCCCAATGGTGGGGATGGACTTGGCTGCACCCTAACAGCAGGTCGCAGTCCCCAGTGGCCAAACTCATATAGAGTGAAAACAGGTACAGCAGGTATGGATATACCAAGGAGGCAGCACAGAAGATACCAAAAGAGTGGACAAGAAATAGAGAGTACGCTGTAGGTGAGAACCCCATAAATTACCAGTACAGAACTGGAACAATAAGGAGCACAATACCAGTACTAGACTGGAGATAAACAGTGCAAGAAGAGTAGCTCAGAACAAGACAGGACCGGAATACCGGAGGGGTGCAGGTACAGCTCAGACCCAGAATGGACAGGAGAGTAGGTATAAAGTGAAATAGCAGAAACACAGTACCAGCATAAGGTATATAGGTGGTGTGAATCCAGTCCTATGTGTGTATTTTTATGATCAGTTAAACTGCGCATGCCCAGAACCCAAATATGCGCATGGAAACACTTGCTGGCTGATTCACATACACGGACATCAGACTTAAGACTGATGCACACATCGGCACATAACGAGTCCCGCAAAATGAGCTGCACACAGGCTACTAATGCACAGTATGGGTGTTCCAACAGAGTTTGGACTGATTCACAAGTAGGAGTGCCTTGCGTAAGCTAATATACACATGGGTAGCCCTCGACCACTCGTAAGTTGAAGAACCATATTGTTTGTTGTGAGGCCAAGTGGCTTTTCTTACTTAGTTCAGCTCACGTCTGCTGCTTGTTTTTAGTCAATAGATGTGTGTTTTTAAGAGAAACAAATAAAGGCTTCTTTATTTAATCCTAGGCTGATTTTACATTTTGACTTTAGCATTTAAAGGTGTCATTAATTGTTTTCATTTTGTGAAGGTTTTTTTTTATTTTTTAAATGCTTATTTTTTTTTATAAAAGTCTATATATAGTGAATCATTGTATTTGTAATTTCATGCAGTATGCGTTTATGAGTATTACAAATTATGTCATGATTATTCTTATTTTAATGTGTATTTTTAATGGTTACTTTTGTTAACATATGTTAATGTAAGTTCGAGCTGATTTTTTTTTTTTATAAAAATGTATTTTCGAAAGCCTAATTAGTGCGTTTAGTTACGTCTTTGAATCATAAGTAATTTTAAGCACCTAAACACACGGCCGATTCACAGCTAATAAAGTCCACATATACCTAATTATATGCAGGAAAGACTTATGTCCTTACCTTGCACTACCGACAGAGGGGGAGTGGTTAATCATTTTCTCTCTTTACTCTGGATCAGTATTGTGGATTTTTTATGTGCATATATTTAGGTAAGTTCACAGTTTTACTCTTAAGTGTGAATATGGTCCAGTGAGATTATACTGCTATATTTAAATGATGAAGTCAGAGGCCAGAGTGTAACTGACGTCATCATTTAAATAAAAGGCTGTCCCCTAGTGACAAAATGGCAGTAGGAGAAGAAGAAAGAAGAGGAGGAGTAGCCAGACTCCGCCGTGGCAAGATATGAAGAGCCAGAGGAACCGGAGATGAACAACAGGGAGAAGATTGCAAATAAGCCGACGCCAGGACTCCAAGCATCAGAAGAAGATTCTTCACATCTAGCAAGGCTTACCAAGACAGATGACAGCAAACGGTGAGTGGAATAATATATTTATTACACCACACAATAAATTACATTACACTTAGTATAGGACATGGACCACCGGAGGTAAGTGGACACATTAGGGGTTAATATTAGTTAGGGAAAAGGTTTATTACACAAACACATTGTATTTTTTATCAGTATGTTTTGTGCACACACTATTTTTTTTTAACACATGGAGCACATATAGCAGCATGGTTAGAAGCCTTACCATGCTGACGCTGACAGAACTACAAGGCTAAGCAATGCTTAGCCTTGTAGTTCTATCAGCACAGCATGGCTAAGGCTTTCAACCATGCTGTGGTCGGATTTGACACTCAGAAAAACACATGTCAACAAGATTGACATGTGTTTTTCTGGCTCGCAGGGTGAATTGCCACTAACTCGCCTCTAGGCAAGGGCGAATTGAGAAACGGCGAGTTAATGGCGAATTGACTGTGAGTTAGTCAAAGAGACCTTTATGAATGCACTGAGTTGTATGTCTAACATTGAAAAAATCACAGTCGCGATTTTAGGGATGGCGATTTTCCAGAGGCCTAAACTCACGTCAGTTTACCTTTTGTGAATACCGTCATTTCATTCTCACTGCAAACTCACGTGAGTTTAGGCGATTTCTGCAAAATTGCGCTTTGTAAATATACCCCCTGGAGTTCACTGGGAGAACAGGGTTGGAGCAGTGGAAATGCACAGGATATTAATACAGATATCAGGTAAAGGGGAATATATACACATAAACAGGTTAAGACAGAGGTAGCAAGATCCAGGGTCCAGTGACTTAAACAAAGAAAACATGGAGCCAGGAGAAAAGAGCATATACCAGGGATGTACAGAGAGATGGACAGAAACAAATGACAGGACAAGAATTTACAAGAACCCTGCAGGGAAATCACCCCAAATGCAAGAGATAAACAAGAAGATATTAAAACAACGGGACAAATAATACACAGGAAAACAATTCTGCTGCACTAAACCTAAGGCAAACAGACAAAAGTACTAGATCAATCAAGAATATCACCAGCAACGGAGAGTTCTTGCTGGGTATTTAATCACAGAACAGCCAATCAGAGCTGGAGAGCCTCTCAGCTCTAGTTGGTCTTAATCCTGGCTGTTAGGCACCAGCGGAAACCTATTAATCATGGTAACACATGAAATAGAAGCTCTGGCTATACTGTTTACACAGAAACCTGGCTGTTTAGCAATGGTCATGATTGCTGTCATCCAGCTTCCTGAAAGATCAGCATCCTGACTGCCTAATAACAGCTAGGACCTGCTCAAGCAGCAAGAAAAGAAAAAGTTTATACTGCTACGAATAACATAGCAGCATAAAACACTCTAAAGTGAATACTCAACACATCATTTCTTACCTGGGATCAATACACACTGATACAGGAGCCCAGAAATCAACTCCTAGCAATAAACCTGAAAACCGATAATTAACTTAGGAGTTATAAAGTAAATTCTTCAAAAATGTCATATCTGTAATATGGGCATATGGGAATTCAGAAATCCCTAGAACTCATGTCCTGAACTATGCAATGGCCTTCTCTCTCCAGGGATATCAAGGAGTTTGTGGGAGCTTGGAACATGTGTCCCTGAAACAAGAATCCCAGGTCCTGTCCTCTGGGTACCCTCCTTCCCCTCCCTGTTCCAAAGTGTCCATGAAGCTATCTGTCCATTAATTTTATTATGAATCTCCCAGTCATATGAATTCATCAACAGATGTATGAAGGTTGATAGATTCAGTAAGATGACCCTCTTTGTTTTCTTAAAAGGCCTCCCCAATACCAAGACCTTGTCCACTTTTTCTATCAAGCACATTTTCAGTCTTCATGTAAGGAAGAGGCCATACGCCCGCACAGGGGGAGTGTCGGGGAAAGTGAACGCCAATACGCTGTGCTTTAGTAAGCACAGCGCATCGGCGTAGGTCTGGATCAGGCCCATTGTCTCAAATTGTGCTCCAAAATTAATTGTCTATTTCTGGAATAATTTTACAAAGATTTGGGTATTTAGATCATTTGGTCTTCCTCTTACCACCCTCAGACTGAGAGAGTGAATTAAACCATTGAGCAATACCTCACATGCTATACCTCAATAATAACCTGATAACCTTCCATTGACAGAGTTGACTTACAACAACTATTGCCACCCCTTTACAGTCATCTTTCCATTCTTTTTCCTTAAAGGTTTTCATCATAAATCCAATTCACTATTGCTGATAATGAAGCACACAGAGCCACAAGTCCAATCAGGAATGTCTGGTGGAAGGTCAAGGCATTCCATCAGGTGGTTTTACATTTTAAAACCAGTAAGGACAGACATAGAGATCCAAAGTGGGGAACAGAGTGTGACTATCTACAAAAAAATATTAAGATTAGTAGGGAAATGTGTGCCCCCATATTTTGGGCACTTTTCTATTATCCATCAGATCAATCCTTTGGTCTTCAAAGTGATGCTCCCTTGCAACCTAAGGACCCTTAGCACCTTCCATCCATGTTTCTTTACTCAAACTTTTCTATAATTCCATGAAATTTGGTAGCTTGTCTCCCTCTAAACCACTCGCTTTGGTCATTGATGGCAATATATAGGGTTGAAGGTATTCTGGATGCAAGGACAAACCCATTACTTAGTTCATTTTAAAGGATATGGTCCAAAGGGGATTTTATGTTTACCTGTTTGGACTATACATGTTGGAAAACTAAATAGAGAGTTTCATAAAAGCTTTCTAGCTAAACTAGGAGGTAGAAAATCTTTGATCCCTCATTGGAGGGGTAGGGGGTACTGTTATATGCCTTCCAACAAGTTGCAGTCATGTGTAAGAGTCTGCATCCACCTCCCAATTACTTGCCTCTCATATGTTTCATGGCCACTGTTACTCCACTGTCACATCTTCCAATCAGTCTGGAGGCGTGCCTGGCTGCTGAAGATCATGTGAGTCCTGTACTAGCATTAGTGTTTGATGCAATTCAGCATTAGCTCCAGCTTACAGTACTCCAGTGTTGCACATATTTTCAGGATAAAAATACCCAGCGCTCCCGGTGCCCCCACTGTAAAATGTTTACAATTACAGTTTAGTGGTTATCCGCTATTGGAGATCGCCTGGTTGTGTGAGTCGGGTCACCTTTAGAGGGACCATGGCTGCAAACAACTGAGGTGTCGGACTGCACGCCAACAGCAAGGTAACTTCAATCACTGAAGCTTCAGCAGAGGTGCTCCTCCCACCATAAGAAGCTACAATTTTAAAGACTTCGGCCCCCTGTACCTGATTCACAGTTAAGAAGCTGCTGCTGTTTGCATTCATATTTTTAAGAATGGTTAAACTGTGCTTGCGTAGTACCCTTGTTTATGCGATCTACATAGGATTTAAGAACAGTGATCCTTTAAGAGTGATTTGCAAAGCCGTTCGTAATGAGATAAGTAAGAATGGGCGTGCCAGGCCAAGTTAAGAAGGAAGTTAAGAAAAGAGGCATTTAAATGGGACAGACAGGGTGCAGTTTGCTAAGTATGGTCATACTTTAGCAACATAATATGATCCATACACAAGGGAAGATAAGGCTGCCTTTGGCCTTCTTAAGCCAGTTGACAACAACAAAAACGAGGGCATGTCATGGGAGTTACATGCGTATAATTGTAAATCTGTTTGTTCTTATCTTCTTATTAACTGTCAGGTCGCCATGTGTGAAAGTAAGTTTTCGATTATGCTTCTATATTGGACAAGCCATTGCAATAGGGATAAAACCATTAGCCCTATATCTAAAGACTGCTTTCCTCCATGGGGGTAATATTTACAGTTCAGACAGTAAATACACTTTACTTGTCTTTTTGATTGCATGGTACCATAGAAGAAGATTAGCCAAACAAACTGTAGAATGATCTATTGAACCATTTTGGGATTTGTCAGCCATCCACTTAAATGCTTTGGACAATATTGTATGTTTCACACTAGTAGCTGTGAAGCCTTTATTATGCAGGATTGATTTGCAAATGTTGATTATTTTGCATTTAAACAATAAATAATCAATTTGCTTGCATTTTAGTTCAAAGCCCTTATCAGAGGTATATTATACCATTAAAACTGACATAATTACTTTAAATTATAAACATTGTACAGTGGGCCACTGGGAGCGTAGGGTATTTCTGTATTATAAGTGTACTCTTTCTCGATGCAAGAGAGAACAGGGGAACACAGGAGTCTTCCCCATTACCCTTTATTGTTCATTTACTGAGCAATAGCTTTACTCCATTTCACAATCCTTTGCCCACCTAATCCTTGCAAGCACAGACTGGTATACAAGGTGCTATAGATATTTTCAGAACACCATCTTATGTGCTAGAGTTTTTCAATCTACTCGCACTTCTACTCAGTTATCATCTACTCTACTGTGTGCTCAGAATTTACCATTTACTCACACCAGTTTTGTGAGTCTTGTTCTCTTTTATACAGATTTTTCCATCTACTTGCACTGTGTATTTGTGAGCCCCGTCATTTGATTCACTGTGACTTAGGAGTATTTATTATTTGCTGTATTTGGAGAGTTTTCCATTTTGTGTCTTTGTGCTTTTAATTTACTAGCATGTGGTGGAGGACTCTATCGGAGCTCCGGTGGGGCCTATTCTCCCATGTCGCAGGGCTTCCAGTATGTGAGTGGTGGACATCTTGGATACTGGCACGCACAACAAAAGTGATATTGTTTTCAGTGTGGGCTTCAGCGAAGGTGGTGATCACGCTCCGAGGTCTTCCATCTGGGGTCTAGCCATCAATTATCCGCAGGGCAGCGGCAGAGGCTGCTGCCAGTTCACAGACGCACACCAGGGGCCAGATTTACTAAGGGGCGAGATAAATGAGCCCTAAAAAACACGGGACATCGCTGGAGTTTTGCAGAGATTTTTTTTTTTTAATGTACGAATTTACTAAGAGGCAATTTTTCCCCCCCCCGTGATTTTCAATCTCCGGCGACGTCTGCCAATTTTTAAAGGGTTTATTCGCCGCAATTAAGTTTATAATCACGGCAAATGAATCCTTTCAAAATCTCCAGACATCACTGGAGATTATTCAAATAATAGTAATTTATATAAAAAAAAACCAATAAAATATCTTCCACAGTATGTCATAAACCCTTGGCATGCTGCAGAATCTAGTAATATAAGCTACAGCATGCCCTTGTATTCCAAGGCATGCTGTGCCTTATAGTACTCTAAGCGACAGCATGCTAAGTGTTAATGGTATGCTGCCGCAACCACAATGTGCACCGCTTTTAAAACACACATACATTTTTCCTCCATTTTAATAAAAACTGAAAATGTAAACCTCTGTAAGTTACATTACATGAACTGTGCCCATCGTAATCAATAATCCATTAAATGTCCCCTCAGTAATAAAACATCAATGAGCTGTCCCCTCTGTAGTCAATAATCAATTAAATGTCCCCTCTGTTGTAAATAATCAATTATATGACCCATCCGTTGTAAAGAATAAATGAGCTCTTCCCCTCTGTAGTTAATAAAAAATAATTTGTCACCTCCTAAACATTATAGGGCCCTCGTACATTTCATACACCATTAAATATATGTATTGCAAAATTAACAGAGTAATTTAAAATTTTGCTTGCGCAGTAACCGTCATCAGCATCTGACGGACGTATTTCCGCCGAGGGAGGTTGTTCTGGCTCCGGCCCATTGTAATTAAAAAGCATTTCAACAATATTTGTCAAACTTACAGTTCTGTAGTCTTCTTCCTAGTCTGGAGTGGATCGGGAGTCCAACTCCTCTTCATTAGATGGATGGGGCTCCATCCGCAGTCTTCATGGTTCACCAGTGAATGACTTTTGTCATTACAGGGGCCCTATTTATAATGTGTGATGTGAGATCTCGGCTGAGTGAGCAGAGTGGCAGCTCATTTATTCTTTACAGTGGAGTGGACATTTAATGGATTATTGACTACAGGGGGGCAGCTCAATTATGTTTTATTACAGAGGGGACGATTAATGGATTATTGATTACGAAGGGCACAGTTCATGTAATGAAGCCTATGGAGGGGACATTTTCAGTTTTTATTAAAATGAAGGGGCAATGTATGTGGGTTTTAATAATGGTGCACATTGTGGTTGCAGCAGTATGCCATTAACTCTTGGCATGCTGCTGCTTAGGGTACTATAAGGCACAGAATGCCCTGGAATACAAGGGCATGCTGTGCCTTATAGTACTAGATGCTGCAGCATGCCAAGGGTTTATGGCACACTGTGGAAGTATTTTTTAGTAGTAAAATAAATTTTTTTTTTACTTATTTTACATGGTGTTTATTTTTACAACCAAAGGGGTAGATCCAGAACTCCGCTTGCAATCCATTTACTAGCATAGCGTATTTACGCGTGCGTACCTTCTATACACTCCCCTAGGCACACCCCTTGAATGCACGTACTTTGACTGATTTCCGCTTTTCAAACCCTACCTTATCTTTCGACAGTGTAACCGCACTCGTCCGCACACGTATGTATAAACAACACGGACTTACGCAGCTAAGCTCACCTATACTGTACAATTTACATGC
The DNA here is from genome assembly GCA_011038615.1 of Limnodynastes dumerilii. NCBI lineage: Eukaryota > Metazoa > Chordata > Amphibia > Anura > Limnodynastidae > Limnodynastes > Limnodynastes dumerilii. The sequence continues at coordinate 62,226 of WWET01005412.1, read as the reverse complement.
AAACCCCCGCCTACATATCTTAATTTAGTCGTACTTTTTGCTCACATAAAATTGGCATGCCCCCACGTACGGATTTACGCAACTGATACATGAATGGCCCATACGCTCAGAGTTACATTACGTTACCAAGCATATCATCTGTCGTGCGCATGCGCAGTACATACAAAATTGCGATTTTACATGTCCACCAGGCGTAAATCCACACAGAAGCGTTGTTCTGGATCTGGGCCAAAGTGAGTAACGATTTCTATGAAATTGACCCAGCTGAATTTACTCTGGCTATTTAAAGGCAAATCTCCAGTGATTTACTGACTCCCTCCCCTTAGTAAATCCAATGATTTGTATGGCCAGAATGTAAAAAAAACGCTCCAGCGATTTAAACAATGGCGAATTAGAAAAACACACATTTATGGTGACTTAAAGGAGATTTCCAGCGATTTTAGCCTAATCAACCTACCAGGGGTAGCTTTACCCTTGGTGTGCAGTTACACTCCCATTCACATTCCACCAATGCAAGGGCAGCAGAGATGATGACCCTGCTAGCACCAAGCATCACCAGGGCACATGTAAAGAGAAAACATAGAGGTGGCTTCAAATGCAGAGACCACCATGGCAGACACAAGAGGAGATACTAAGCTGATTTTCCCTCAAGGTCTCCCAGACATCATTAACAGTCTGGGAGTAAATGCAGGGAAGGTCAGCACTAATGTTACAGGCATGAAACTGGGCGCAATAGTCACTCTGAAACTCCTCACTCCAGTGCAGGCTTAAGCTGTCATTCACAATGTACCATTCTTGTTTGCGGTGGTGTTTAGATCGTCGCCAAGAACCTTATCTTGATGTTAGATCTAGATCTACTTCTAGAACTGTTAGCCCAGCAGGCATTATTTCTCATGATGCTAATGCCTATGCTAACCCAATGTTGATTCCCCAGCAGATTCACAGCAGCCGTGGATGAGAGAATGTGAATAAGGTGCCTCCATCAACTTCAGCTCCTGTTGCCATTGTGGTTTCATCCACGGAGGAAGCAACACAAGGACACCGCCAATACTTACTGCTCAGTAGGTGGCCAATGCACAGGGAGAACATCATACTTTACATCAAGGTTGCTTTGCCTTACCTGCAATTTTCCATGATGAAATGATTTGGTAGACAGGAGTTTATAACCACAATGGCATCAGAGATTCCACAGAAGCTTTCCCTTACTAGGATAGTGTAGTCTTGTATGCTTTTTGGCAAACATTACCCTCTGCTTTCTCATTATACACCCCATTTATATGATCTAAAAATAGAACAGTTATTTACAATCCATTAAAATATGTTACATCTTATAGTGTTCTGTTTGACAAAGTATTAAATATTGATGAATAGTGTTGTTTATTTTATTTTATTTCTTAACACAAGTTACTGCCAACACAGGCAAATAGAATTGTTAAAGTGTTTCAATTGAGAATACAATAATGCAAGGTCATTATTAAAATATGTTCACAATGAAATTAGTCAAGGGTTTGAAATTTACTACATGTAAGGATATGTTGTAGCATATTTATGCACTATGAATGTGTATACATGATGAGCTACAATTTAGGCATTCTACAAAAAACCCTCAATTATTTTTCAACAATCTATAGAAAAATACAATATGAAAGGTTACAATGATAATGAATTATAATGAGGTAAACAAAAATAACAATAAATCACACAGGCCAAGATGATATAGTTTACTACATTACTATTAATGATGTACCAAGTAAATCATTATGCTGAGCATCACAGTAATGAACGTATTGTAGATAGACAAGCATTATTTAAACTCCTATATCTAATGATGAAAAAAATAATCCAATAAATATTTTTACCTCACACCTCCAAACACTATCCAATATTAACAGCCTCTGTTAACAACACACACGTCTTTTATAAAGGGTGCATAGGAACATATGAAAATGGCATAGCAGGATAAATTATTTTGTGAACACATGCAGAAGAATACAGTGACATCCCTGTATTACTCATTCTTACTGTATTTGGCTGAGAAGTTTATGGCTTAAAGTCGAGTTACAAAAACGCTTAATCATGCATGTTTACACTAGTTAAGAACAAGGATGAGTGTTCCAGTTCCATTATCATATTAACACAAGCATATTTATTTAAAATACTAGTAATAAAATAAAACCTCTGTGAGCATAGCAGTACTGATAAAAATTAAGTAGAGTAATTTTAAGCAATAGTGATGAGGTTATTCTAATGAGCAGATTCTCTGGTACAGGTGAAATAGCTACCAGTCAGGAACCTGTGTAGACTACATAAACACATTACTGTGTTTTAGGCATCCATTGCATGTATAAAGACACATTTACTAAATAAATGAAAAATTTTTGTTTAGGATTATGGCAAACAAAGTAAGTATTTTATAATAGTATTAATTTATTATTTACTAATAAATATAATTTATGTAACATGTTAAAATAAATATTGTCACTTACTTTGCCTAATAATAACTTTGTGACACTACGAATGCCATAATTAAAATTGTAGCAGGGCTATCCGGTGACATGCTGGCTAGAGGATAGGGGTACAAGTGACAGATTGTCTCCCTTTACCCAGGAAGGGCATTGCAGAAATTACAGCTGTAATTGTACATTATCCTTTTTCAACAGGGGGTTGGGGAGGATGGCTGTTGTGAAATAGAGGATGACAAAGAATAGCAAAGGTGTAAAACCAGGGTTGGCAACTCTCCCGGAATGTCCGGGAGACTCCCGAAATTCGGGCAGTTCTCCCGGTATCCCGGGAGAGCCAGCAAATCTCCTGCAAGGGGGCAGGACTTGAGGCCGTGGTTTCTGCCCCCCTGCCAGGCAACACTAGTATCCTAGTGTTGCCAGGTACAGGGAGGGACTTAATGACACAATTTGCGCCATCAAGCCCTGCGCCCAACCCCATGAAAGCTAAAAATAATGAATTAATTGATTAGTAAATTGTCAAGGGACGATGCTTAATGACGCGATTTGCATAATCGCGTAATTTAGCCCCGCCCCCTCCATGCATCTATAAGCTGCTAAAAGTAGACAACCATGTGTAATACATAACACATTATTATATATTTTGAGACATGTGCCATGCAACATAGTCTCATCATGTACATAAAAATATAGCGGAAATTATATATAATATGAATGACGAGGAACAAAATGAGCTTGTGAATGCCATGGGGATGGTGATGAGACATACGATAATCATGGCAACTGTGTGTTGAATTAGGAACAGAATATTGCTGGTGAGAATGTTTCACGCTGAGCAGGGGAGGAGTCAGTCATGTTATACAGTGTTAGAAAAGCCTAGAAATGATAGTGTATTTGTATGTTTTATTTGTTTATATATATGAAACTTTCAAACTTTTAATGCATTTTAAATTTAAATGCCATGGTTTATTGTTCAATGTGTTGTGAAAAATTGCATTTTAATCTCCTGTTATCATTTTTGCCAGAGCCTGCAGAGAGTACTCACACCCATAGATCATATGTATTAACTCTCTGACACTGCTTTCAGGAAATTACACTTCAATACTAGCTGATGCTAAACATTGTAGATAGATGTTTAGAAATACTGTAAATACACTAGTGATGTGCTCTTTAATTTATGTTCGTAATTATATTTTATTTTATGTGGGTAATTTTGCATTACCACGCTTTGGGGAAAAATGTAAGAAAATTTGCTTCCATTAAGTATTTAATTTTTTAGTTCACTCTAAAATATAGCGTTTTGGACACTTATGTAATTACAAATTTCTAACTGTGTATGTGTAAAGAGTCCGTTATGAAAGGTGTTTATGTATTAGTAAATAAGCTATTATTTTATTCATTTACTAATAGGCAAATGTCATGATTACATATATAACTTATTCATTATTATGTATTGTTATTAATTAACGTAACTAAAGATACATAAAAATAGTATTTTTATTATTATTAAACACAATTATTATAAAGAATATATTTTTTAAATAAATCTACTATTGCTAGTATATTGTATCGCCTGTATAATTTGCAATACATGATAACACAAAATTAAGATACTGGCAAGATATGCCAAAATCAGGGGCATAAAGGGTGGTTATCCAAAGTTAGAATTCCTGTGGGTGAAATTTTGTTTTATGTATAATACTATAGTGACATATTTACGGAACCACAATGCACAAATGTACATGAAGAAAATACATTAGAAATAATAGTATTTGCTTCAAACACTCATGAGAACATGATTTTATTATGGCAGCATGGTGGCTCAGTAAGTAGCACTTGTACCTCAGCAAGTAGCACTTGTACCTCAGCAAGTAGCACTTGTACCTCAGCAAGTAGCACTTGTACCTCACAACTCCATGGGCCAGATTTACTCAGCTGTGAGTTTTGAAACAGTGGAGAGTTTGCCCATAGTAACCAATCAGATTCTAGCTGACATTCTCTAGAATGCAATAGTTAAATAAGATCTAGAATCTGATTAGTTGCTATGGCCAAACTCTCCACTGTTTCAAAATTCACAGCTTAGTAAATCTGGCCCCATGAGTTTGGTTCCTGGACAAGACCTTATCTGGACTTTGTATGTTCTCCCTGTGTCTGGGTGGGTTTCCTCCCACATGCCAAAAACATACAGGTAGGTTAATTGGCTGCTGACTATATTAACCCAAATTTATGTGTGTGTATGTATGTGTTAGTATGTAGTTCTTAAAGGGGCAGGAACAACCAGGAATCCTCGACCGGATCTTCCATTCATTATCGAAGTGGATGAGTCAGATGTTGGAGCGGGAGCTGTCTTATCCCAACCAGACCCTGCCAGCTCCAAGCTGCATCCGTGTGATTTCTTTTCTAAGAAATTCTCCAGCACAGATAGAAATGACGACATAGGAAACAGAGAATTACTAGCTATTAAAATGGCATTTGAAAAATGGAGGCATTGGTTGGAGGGGGCTATCCATCAAATTACCGTTTTCATGGATCATAATAATCTATCTTTCATCGAATCTGCTAAATGACTTAGTCCAAGACAGGCAAGGTGGGCCTTGTTCTTCACTCGCTTCAATTTCGTGATAACTTATCGACCCGGATCTCTGAACAAAAAGACAGATGCCTTATCCCGGTCTTTTCTTCCTGAGCATGCTTCCTCCCCACCTCCAGTGCCTATAGTTCCGAGTTCTTCCATCTTGCCGGGCTAACCCAGCATCTTCAAGCTCTTATCCTCGAAGCCCAAGCACAATCATCATCATGCACTCCCTGTGGTAAGCTGTTTGTTCCTAAGAATCTTAATAGGTCTGTCATTCAAGTAGAACAGCAGGTCACATGGGAATCCAGAAGACTTTGGAGCTTCTCTCTCGCTCTGTCTGGTGGTCCGGTATGCATCAGGATGTTTAAGAATTTGTCTCAGCTTGTACCATCTGTGCCATGAATAAATCATCCACTCTTTAGTCATATCACGCTTCGACTACTGTAACCTCCTCCTCATAGGTCTCCCACTCACCCGTCTTGACCCGCTTCAAATCTATACTCAATGCTGCTTCCAGGCTCATCTTCCTCTCATGTCACTCTACCTCGGCTTCTCCTTTATGTCAAACCCTCCACTAGCTTCCTGTCCGCTTCAGACCTCTCTTTAAACTCCTTACCCTCACCTTTAAGGCCATCTCCTCATCCACTGCTCCCTACCTCTCTTCCCTCATCAACATGCACACCCCTTCCCGCCCTCTCCGTTCTGCTAACCAGCTCTGTCTGACCTCTTTACATCACACACCCGTATCCAGGACTTCTCCTGTGCTGCATCTCTGCACTGGAATGAACTCCCTTTTTCAGTCAGACTCTCCCCCACATTGCAAGTCTTCAAGAGTTTACTCAAAACGCACCTGTTCAGGCTAGCCTACCCCTCCTCCACTTAACATCCTCACTGCATCCTTCATCTCTCCCTTCTCTTCCTTCTCCCTCTCCTCCGCTCACACCAGCAGTTTCCTTCCTTCCCCCTCCTTATGTTTTCTGTAAGTTCCTCCCTCCCACATAGTGGGTTAGCTCACATGAGCAGGGCCCGCCATCCTAGTGTTGTTCCCTTCTCCACCACTCTCCCCTCACTTCATACCCTCTTGTCCCCCTCTTCTACCCTTTTACCCAATCCCCACCTGGTGGCTCCCTCTCAACCGTTTTACTTAAAGTTCCCTAATAAGCCCAAGCCTAGGGTTTCGTGGACCCCTCCTCAAGGGCTCTGGTCCCAGTGCAGTGCCGCGGCTCAACTTCCTTCGTGCCTGCGCATACTGGCCATTGCCATAGTTCTAGGATGCTGGGCTGCAGCCTCTATATCAGTAGTAGCATGGAAGCTTTGCACTGCCGATTATAGATTCTTGCTGGCAGCTTTCTCTCTTTCTCACTCTCTATTATCCTTACCTTGCCTTTGTGCTTCTTTTGATAGTTGAGTGCCCTATTCCTTGCTTCTCGTCTGTGTCCTTTGTTCTCCCATCCGTTCTCCATTTCTTGCCTCCTGGTTGAGTGTTCCTGCTGTAAGTTGTGTGTTTCTGTGAGAGTTTGCCCTTGTTTAGTCCACTCTCTGTTTGGGTGTTGTTGTCTTTATCACTGGGTTTCCGCTTCCTTGCATTTGTTCCGTGTCCTTACCCGCACGCATAAGTTCAGTCCGCCGGGGGCCACAACCTGCCAGAGTTTCTGCAGCCCAGACTGTCCTCACCATCAGGGGCTCCATTTGCAACACGTGTAGTACATTGTTTATCAATTGCTTTTTTTAAATCTATTTATTTTTAATAAAATAAAAATAAATGTCAATATTTTGCCTTTAATCATAGTAGCGCCAATCAACTCTACAATTTTATAAATTTCTCCAATTCTCCTGTACTCCTTTCATGTGCCTCCACTTTGCCAAAGAATCCCTTTAACATTTCTCCACTTTCAGAAAATTTGTCTTCCTAAAGCACCCTTGCGTTTATGTGGGACGTGTCTCTTTCAGTCATTATAAGAAGCCAAACTGCTTGATGATCACTGGATACTGGATTCTCACCCAAACTTACAAATGGTGACAGAATCTTAGAAGTAAGTACCAAAATTTAAGATGACCTATTTGCAAGTGGGCTCTCTCACCAACTGCTTGAGGGATGAATTTAAAATATCCCCACTTCTAGTGGAGCTTGCTGAAGACTCACACCAGTTTAGATAAGGTAGATTAAAATCTCCCATGGTTATTACCTAACCTTTTAATGCCATTTTAGCAAAGTTTTGCAATAGAACATTATCCATTTCCTCATCCTGTCCTGGTGAGTTATATATCAGTCCAGTACAAAGAATAACCCCATGGGTTTCTATGGTTACCTATAGTGCCTTAGTTGTTTTCTCCAATACTCCCTATTAAAGTTGAATATAACCCGTCCTTCTCATACATTGATACGCCTCCTCCAATTTTTTGTACTCTATCCTTCTTAAATAAATTATAAATAATGATTTTCATTGCACCATGAATCCGTTATTTCTACAATATCAAGATTATCCCTTTCTGTATAACCACTGATTTGTATGGGGACTTAAGGCAAGTCTCTGACAACATAACACACATGAGAGGAGAGTGCCATGGGAGTATACTTCCCTTATCTGTGTGGACTGCCAGACCTTCACATGTACAAAAAGTATTGAAGTTGTGATCTGGACCTAGGTGGGAGGGAAATTATTTAAATTTGACAGTAAGGGAATGTTTCAAGCCATACAAAAATCTAAAGGCTGGCTTCTGCTATCATGATCCTGTACATACAACGGGAGTGGCACCCTCTGACCCATATGGAAGTCAGGATGCAGCAGGGATGTGAGTGCAGCATAAGCAGAGATCTGGATTAGGTCTAATGTCGTTTCTGCCTCTGAACATATCAGGAGTGTGTATAAAAAAAAGGGTGTTAAAAATAATAAAGAAGGATAAGAGGAATAGGATGAAAAAAAGGAAATTTTAACCCTTCTATCTCCACACTGGATAAAAGAGAGGAAAGAGAGAGGGACTCAAATTAAGAAGAGGACAGTGAAGAGGAATGGGGGTGAGAAGATTGGGGTGAAAGAGTCACAAATTCTGTGCTAGGGAATGTCAAATTGGCAGTGGATGGGGTAAAAGGCAGAGGGAGATTTGGATTATCCCAGGGTTGCCTGCTTTTTATTTCTTCCCATAGAGAGATCTTGGAGGGAAGAAATAAATGCCACCGTGGAGGCATGGCTTAATGATGCAATTTCACAATTAATGCATGTCATTAAGCTCCACCCCTTGCAATCACTACTGTAATCCCTGGTGTTCCAGGGGTGGGCAGGCCTTGATGATATCATCAAATCCTGCCCATTCCTAGTAACTCTAGGATTACAATAATGAGAGAAGGGGGTTGGGATTAGCGGGAGATTTGCCAGCTCTCCTGGGTTACCGAGAGAACTGCCCAAATTTTAGGAGTCTCCTGGATATTCTCTCTTTCTAGAAAGCACTGTATTGTATATATAAAAAGCAGCATTATAGGTTTGAGTTACTTAAAAAGAACTGCATCCTAAATTTTAGTATGAGAGTAGAAAAGTCACCACCTTGCTTATATAGAGTTATGATAGTCTTATCCTACCTTAATATTTATGCACAGCCCCCACAATGTTGAAATTTGGATGTAATTGTATGTAAGGGTTGAAACAGCCTTTACTATATGATTTCTGTAGCTCCCCCCTCCCACATAGCGGAAATGCTTTGCTTTCTTCCCTATCCCGCCTCACCATCTAAAGATTTAACAGGATGGAATTCTGGTTCCTGATCCATCCTGGTAATGCAGCACTCTTGCATGTGCCACTTACAAAAGGTGGCATTGTCTGATTCTGAAAAGCACCCCCTTGTAATAAATCTTGATGCAGTCTAATATCTTCAGCTATACATGTTAATACTAATTAAATGGCAATTTACAGTAATTCACTGACTTCATGCACATATTTGTGAATGCACGGATGCCTAAAGCTGAGACAGTCTTTGGTGTAGATCACTCCACTGCTGCGGAGACTGGAACACTCCTTAGACTTTTCCAAGCTGGTAAAAGATCCTCCAAAGCCCCTGCAATATGTGGTCCTAATAATTTTAATAATAAAGTGGACCCAGGACATGCATTAATTCCACTAATATTCACTCCTTATACTGACTGAAAGTACTTGCTTGTGGCATGATGATTGCAAAATTGATACATATTGTCAGCCACTGCATCATATTGGATGATGAAGGAAGGAATATGATTAGATGATTGTATAACATGATAGGTTTGCAGTAGAGGTGAGGGTAGCAGCATGCAGTCTGTCACAGTGGAAGGTGTCAAGTTGGAAAGGCACACTATTTGGACTCACTATGGTACTGAATGAATTATGATGATGGTAATAATAATAATAATAATAATAATAATAATAATATTATTATTATT
>WWET01005412.1:31319-51701 GCA_011038615.1 Limnodynastes dumerilii | reverse complement strand
TCAAAGGAAATGTGCGGAAAAATTACTTCACTGAAAGGGTGATAGATAAGTGGAATATTCTCCCATCTGAGGTGGTTGATGCCAGTACAGTAGAACAATTTAAACATGCTTGGGATAAATATAAGGGTATCCTAAATTGTAACCCCAATTGAGGGTAAATAGGGTCTAGGGTCAGTATAGTTTTCAATAAACAAATGGGCAGACTAGATGGGCCATGTGGCTCTTATCTGCCGTCACTTTCTATGTTTCTATGTTTCTATGTAGACTAAGAGCAAAGCACAACAAATCTGTTCAAAACAATACAATAGTCCTAGTGGGTCAAAGTACATAGGCAAAAACTACTTACACCTTTTCTTCAGTTGGAAGAAGTTCATGGTAACAGAGTGTATATAGAAAAGAAGGAGTAATAGTCTCTCCTGTACTCACAATTAGTAGCACTAGAATGGGATTTTCTACACATCCATAGAAAAGAATGAAATCCTATATCTCCTCAAACTGGCTTAAGAAATGGGACCAGATCCAGACCCCCGCGTGCTTTCCGTGCGCGTGGGGGTCTGAAATTACGCGAGACGAGGGGAGTGCACACCCCCTGTCACTCCCCTCCGTCGTGCGGGCTTTATGGCAGCTTACGCTGCCATAAGCCTGCCTTAAATGCGACGGGCGGTACAGCGGTCTGTACGACCGCTGATCCGCTACAGTGTGGGAGCCCCCTCCCACACTGTACACTTTACATGCTTCCCCCCGCCCGCTATAGCGGGCGGAAGGGAAACACAGCCCATTTGCACGCAAATGGTCTCGGACGGAACAAAGTTCCATCCGATTCTTTAAACGCTAGGATTACTATAGTAATCCTAGCGTAACATCTGGAGGGCGCATGCCCTGACGATCCCTGACGATACTAAATCTGGATCCGGTCCATGGTAACCGCAAAAAGTTTCCAGCGGTAGACCAAAAGAGAAATAATATCCCAGAGTGAATGAAGTCTCCATGAGTAGTGTTCTCTCATGTATGGTGTACAGGCAGCCTCACTTTTGGGAGACAAATCTGATCCAGACTGTCTTTCACCACAATGTTAATGTGCTGTTGTCATCCGATTCACAGGGAAGAATAGAAAGGAAAAAGAAAAACAGTTTAGTGCAATATGTATTTATTTTGGTAGCAGAATAAAAGCAATACGTTCATTAGTTCTCACATTTCATATTGGACATTAAAAAGAAAATCATTGTCTAAAAGTGCTTTTTATTAATAAGACACAATGACATTCAGGGTCCAGTGAAAGTCCTCAACATAAGTATCTGTGTTAAAAAGGTAAAACAGCAACACTCTGCATGGCAGCCAATATGTTTCTCCCTGTACTCAGGTCTTTTTCCAGGCTAATGAGAGTGGCTGTTTCCAACTTGCCTTTATTACTGTAGGTAACTCCGCCCTTTCCTTAAACAAGGTGGATACACATTAATATAAATCTCAAAATATACAAACTATAAGAACATAAAAATATTAAAACAGCTTGTCTATAACATTCATAATCTTGTTCAGGAGAAATTATCTTGTGTAAAGATAACATGAAACAGGGAAAATTTATAAATATAGCAAATATAAACTAACTAGCAAGAATCTCTCAAAGTACATCCTGATCTTAAAGGGACATATGGGATTTAATGAACTTGGTATACCTCTTAGAAAGCAAGAAACGTACTGCCTCGTTTGAATCCATGTCATCTCAGTTTTAGCCAGAGACTCCATGAAATTCAGATTCCTCCAATTTTCTTTAGCTTTTTGTATTCAAATAATCTTTGCAATGGCTGTAGTGAAACACTGGTAAACTCCAGAGAAATGGGCTGATCAGGAAAGCTGTTTTTTATGTTTCTCATATGTTCCTGCCAGCAGATCTTCGATTCTCTGGTTGTCCTTCCTACATACTGCTTAGAGCAGGTGCACTCAATCCAATAGACTATGTTATTGCTATTACAAGTTATAAAGTCCTTCATTTTATGTCTTACCAGTAGTATTAGACTTGAATATAGTGATCTTTGCTTCCTGATTACAACGTGTCTTACATGCGGCACAGAGATCACAATGGTAGAAATGTTTCTATTTTATTTCCACAGGGCTTTTCTTTTTGTAATTTTTTTTTTTTTTTAATTAAAGATGATTTTGATGGTTGTCTTTAAAGATCTTCTCTACTCTTTTGTATTCCAGATTGAATTATTTGATAAATGATAATCTTAGGTCCTCTTCTCTTGGTTTGTTGTTTTGCTTCCTATTTTTCAAGTCCATCCTGTTCATAGTTCTCATCCTGTGATTGGGCAAATCAATCTTGGTTGTTACATATCCTATGAAGAAAAGGCTCTTCATGTTCAGCATGTTTCTCAAACTTATTTTCATCTGTACAATTTCTTCTGATGCATTTTAAGTGGTTCATAGGTACCTTTTATAGCTAGTTTTTATGATGGCAGCTAGAACAGCTATCGTAAGAGTTACAATCAGTAGGCTTGACATAGTTGGTAGTTCTAATATTCCCATCCTCTACATAAATTGTGAAGTCAAGGTAGATGATCCTGATTTTGCTGATATCAAAGGTAAGAAGGATATTCCTGATGTTATTGTTTAAAAGGCAACAAAAACTGTGTAGGGCATCTTTGGGCCCAGATAAACAGAATATTGTCAATGTATCTCAGCCACATGACAATATGTTCTCCCCATTCATGGCCTTCCCAGACTTGAGAATATTCCCAATGGGACACATTTTGCCCCCATTGCAGTGCCAGTAAGCTGTAAATAGTACACATCTTTAAAGAAAAAGTATTTTTTGGTAAGTATAAAGAAAATGCTTTCTCTTACAAAATCTCTGAATTCTGGAGTTCCAGTTTCCATGAAGACACTGATGGCTTCAAAGCATTCTTCATGGCAGATACTAGTATACATAGAGGTGACATCAGCTGTCACCAAAAGGAAGTCATCCTGCCACTGAATAGTATCACAAAAGAGCGCGGCAGGCGGTGCGCTTACCTCCTTCCTGGATCCCTGTCGGCGCCTCTCTCCCGGCGTGCTGCTGCTGCTTCTCGGAGGAGACTGTCACTGAAACAGTGACAGCCTCGCTCCACACTTACCCTTCGGCCGCGGCGTCCTCCACGTGGACACTGGCGCCAAACGATGTGGCGCGTCGGTCCATGGGCGCCGCCATCTTCGTTTCTGTCACATGTTGCCGCTCCACCAATAGGATCAAAGTGCTTAAATCCTCCAGCCAATAGGCACCATAGGCGCCCTTTTTAAACCCTGGTAGTTCTGTCAAAATTTTGTTTAAAAATTCTACAAACTTCATATACCCATCTATATCACTGCTGTGGATGGGAGTCGAATACCTGGCAGTACTATTACCCATCGAACCACCGCCATTAAACAACAGACGGGACTTTTGCACAAAGAAACCCTTCACTTTCTGGTGCTATCTCAAACCACTTCTCCAGTCATCCTTGGTCTACCCCGGCTTCAGCAACACAATCCACATGTGGATTGGAGTACCCTTGAAATTGTCCAATGGAGTAGTTATTGATTCAAGAACTGTTTACAGCAAATCAATCCTCGTCGTCTAGCTAAGACTACTACTTCCCTGGATCTACCCATTCAATATCAAGAATTCAGTGACGTATTCAGCAAACAATCCGCTGAAACTCTGCCACCTCATCACCCGTGGGATTGTCCCATTGATCTTCTTCCCGGAACTTCTCCTCCAAGAGGCAGGACTTACCCATTATCACTGTCTGAAACACAAGCTATGACTGATTACATCCAGGAAAACCTGGCTCGTGGGTTTATTCGACCATCATCGTCCCCCGCCAGTGCTGGTTTCTTTTTTGTAAAGAAAAAGGATGGAAGTTTACGCCCTTGCATCGACTATCGAGGACTTAACGCTATTACCATAAAAAATCAGTACCCTCCACCTTTGATTCCTGAAATGTTGGATCGCATTAAAGGTTCAACCATATTCACCAAACTTGATCTCAGAGGAGCTTATAATTTAATCCGTATCCGCAGTGGTGATGAGTGGAAGACGACATTCAATACCCGTGATGGCCATTACGAGTATTTGGTAATGCCATTCGGCCTCAGCAATGCTCCCGCCGTCTTTCAAGATTTTGTGAACAAAATCTTCCGTGATCTCCTAAACACCTCCGTTGTAGTCTACCTTGACGGCATATTAATTTTTTCCCAAGACCTGAGTAATCATCATCAAATGGTCAAAGAAGTCCTGACTCGCCTGCGTAAGAATCATCTATACTGCAAGCTGGATAAATGCACATTTGAGACAGACAGCATTCCATTTCTGGGATTCATTTTATCTGGGACTCAAATTCAGATGGATCCACAGAAAGTCCAGGCAATTCTCGATTGGCCCCAACCCACAACTTTGAGAAGCACTCAACGTTTTATCAGGTTCGCCAATTTTTACTGACGGTTCATTCAAAGCTACTCCACAATAATTTTACCCATCACGTCACTGACCCGTAAGGGGGCTAACCCTGCAAAATGGCCCTCGTCCAGTCAACAAGCATTCCATCGACTCAAGGAAGCCTTCATTACCGCTCCAATACTCAAACAACCGGATACCATGTTTACCCTTCTTACTTGAAGTAGACGCCTCAGCGGAAGGGGTTGGGGCCGTCCTATCACAAAAATTTCCTGACGGTCAGACTCACCCATCTGGATTCTTCTCAAAAAAGTTCTTACCCACAGAGAAGAATTACACAATAGGTGAGAAAGAACTACTCGCAATGAAATTGGCACTGCAAAAATGGAGGTACTTGTTGGAGGGTGCCATCCATCCTATTGTCATCTATACTGACCACAAGAATCTGCTATATTTTAAAACAGCTCAGTGTGTCAATCCTCGCCAAGCCTGATGGTCTCTTTTCTTCTCCAGGTTTAACCTTCAACTCCGCTTTCGCCCTGGTAAGAAAAATACCAAGGCTGATGCCCTGTCAAGACGGGTTGTAGTCATATTCCCGGCGGTAAAAATCCAGACAATAAAAATACCTCCATGAGGGTACCGGTGCTGAAAATCCCGGCACCCCAAAAATACCGGCCAAATAAATTACCGGCAATTTAAAATACCGTCAGTAAAAATACCGTCACATAAAAAATACCGGCGTAATAGATTATCGCACTTTAAAATACCGTCACTGTAAATACATCCTTATGATTTACGGCTAAGCTAAAAAACACATTAATTGATTTAATTAGGAAGCAGATTGATTTTCTTAGGCTTTCTTTGTTTTATGATTAACAAAAGTATAAAAAAAAAATTAGTTAAAAATTGCAATATGCAAAAATAATAAATATTTATTGAAGGATTAAGAAAGAACCATTCAGCTTTCAAAGCTGCTATAACATATATATCAAAATAATAAATATCTACATAAATTAGACCTAAACTAAATTTGTATCTCAAGGTCTCACATAAACAAGTGACCACATTCATTCATTATATGACACAGCGGGTTGTAGTCATATTCCCGGCGGTAAAAATCCCGACAGTAAAAATACCTCCACGCATAAAAAATTACCGGCAAAAAAAAAATAACGGCAATTTAAAAACCCTCCCGCTAAGCAATACCCGACAATAACTACTTACAGGTAGAATCCCGACTCCCATGTCGTCTGGTCAGGCTCTGATGTTTAGCATCGCGCCAAGACCTTCTACCTGCAAATAGTAAAGTGCATGTAGAAGGTCTTTGCGCCTGCAAAACATCAGAGCCTAATGGCTCCGAGTTATTTTGGTTACAGTTAATAAAAAACACGCACACAACATAAGAAATTGCACCACTGCCACACTAATAAAAAACATTATCGTAACCAGTTCCCCCTAACACATTAAAAATAATGCCACCAGTGCCCACTAATGAAAAACACTAAGGCCACCATCACCCCTAACACAATAAAAATAATGCCACCAGTGCCACACTAATGAAAAACACTAAGGCCACCATGGAAATTGGGATCCCAATTTCCATCGTGAGACTTTGGAAATTTCCCATGCCTGCAGAGGCTATATATATAGCCCAATGCCAGCCAACCGCTCATCAGCGCCGGGATGTCCTGCTTGCAGGACATAGTAAGCATCGCTCCCATAGGGGTTTTTTTTTTGCAAGACCACCCCACCGGATTAAAAGCTTAGAAGACTGGACCACCCCTCTGGATTAAAAATTTAGAAGACTGGACCACCCCTCTGGATTAAAAGCTTAGAAGACTGGACCTGGACCGAGACCCCCATCAGAACAGGTAAGGCTGGTTTTATTTATTTTTTGGCCATATTTTTGTTTTTTTTTATTGAATTTAATTGTTGTGTAACATGACATTGTCTGTTTAATTTTTGTATTGGGCACTGGTGGTATTATTTTTAATGTGTTAGGGGC
The DNA here is from genome assembly GCA_011038615.1 of Limnodynastes dumerilii. Lineage (NCBI taxonomy): Eukaryota > Metazoa > Chordata > Amphibia > Anura > Limnodynastidae > Limnodynastes > Limnodynastes dumerilii. Next base: position 45,288 of record WWET01005412.1, on the reverse strand, counting down.
GATGGTCGCGTTAGTGTTTTTTATTTGTGTAGCACTGGTGGAATTATTTTTATTGTGTTAGGGGCGATGGTGGCCTTAGTGTTTTTCATTAGTGTGGCACTGGTGGCATTATTTTTATTGTGTTAGGGGCGATGGTCACGTTAGTGGTTTTTATTAGTGTGGCACTGGTGGCATTATTTTTATTGTGTTAGGGGCGATGGTGGCCTTAGTGTTTTTTATTAGTGTGGCACTCGTCACATTATTTTTAATGTGTTAGGGGGAACTGGTTACGATAATGTTTTCTATTAGTGTGGCAGTGGTGCAATGTCTTTTATTTTATGTTGTGTGCGTGTTTTTTATTAACTGTAACCAAAATAACTCGGAGCCATTAGGCTCTGATGTTTTGCAGGCGCAAAGACCTTCTACATGCACTTTACTATTTGCATGTAGAAGGTCTTGGCGCGATGCTAAACATCAGGACCTGACCAGCCGCCATGGGAGTCGGGATTCTAGCTGTAAGTAGTTATTGTCGGGTATTGTTTAGCGGGAGGGTTTATAAATTGCCATTATTTTTTTTTTGCCGTTATTTTTTATGCTTCGGTATTTTCATTGGTGCCGGGATTTTTTTGGGGCCGAGATTTTTTATGTGACGGTATTTACATTGATGGTATTTTAAAGTGCCGGTAATTTATTACGCCGGTATTTTTTATGTGACGGTATTTTTACTGACGGTATTTTAAATTGCCGGTAATTTATTTGGCCGGTATTTTTGGGGTGTCGGGATTTTCAGCGCCGGTACCCTCATGGAGGTATTTTTACTGTCTGGATTTTTACCGCCGGGAATTACTACTACATCCGTCAAGACAGTTCTGTCCCAACGACTTCGAGGAGGATCGCCCTATCCTGAATCCCACTGCTCTGGCCAGCACTCAAGTCATCCCAGTGAGAAAAACGTTTGTACCAGCACATCTCCGGAAAAAACTCTTGACCTGGGCTCATGCTTCCAAGTTTGCAAGACATGCAGGTATCACCAAAACTCTCTTTTTCATATCACAACAATACTGTTGGTCAACTCTACGAGAAGATGTAAAGGATTTTGTGAACGCCTGTTCTCATTGCGCTCAACACAAAACACCCCGCCGTCCACCCCTAGTAGCATTACAACCTCTACCGGTACCTCAAATGCCATGGACTCATATCTTGATGGACTTTGTTACAGACTTACCATCCTGTCATCAGTATAACACCATCTGGGTAGTTGTGGACCGGTTCTCCAAGATGGCTCATTTCATTCCACTCAAGGGATTACCCTCTGCACCAACCCTGGCACAACTTTTTATTTCAGAAATTTTCCGTCTTTACGGCTGTCCTGAGGAGATAATCTCTGATAGAGGAGTACAATTCACTGTCCGTTTCTGGAGAGCTCTCTGTAAAAGTCTACAAGTCAACCTCAAATTTTCAACCGCCTATCACCCGCAAACCAACGGCCAGACCGAACGGGTGAACCAGGATTTGGAAACATTCATTTGACTTTATGTTTCCTCTTCCCAAAATGACTGGGTGGATTTACTACCATGGGCGGAGTTTGCCCATAACTATCACTACCACAAGTCCCTGGACAATACACCCTTCAAGGTAGTTTACGGTCTGCAACCTAGAGTTCCACCCTTTTCGCTTCTGCCAGCTGAATCCGTTCCTGCCTTAGCATCTTCCTTGGAAAAGTTTTCTGAAATCTGGAAAAGAGTCAGGTCCACATTGTTAAAAACGTCCAAAAGATACAAAATGTATGCAGATCGGAAAAGAAAAGCCATTCCCCCTCTTCATCCTGGAGATTGAGTGTGGCTGTCTTCTAGAAATCTGCGACTTAAAGTTCCCACCATGAAATTCGCCCCAAGGTAACTTGGACCATTTACAATCCGTGGAGTCATTAATCCGGTAGCGTATAAATTGGACTTGCCACCATACCTCAAAATCCCTAATTATTTTCATATTTCCCTGCTCAAACCCCTGATATTGAACAGATATTCTTCACCAGTTAAAAAACCTACAAAGATTTCTGGTTTACAAGAAAACGAATTCGAAGTGAAGGAAATTGTGGACTTCAGAATTTGTCATGGCCATAAAGAATATCTGGTGGATTGGAAGGGGTTTGGTCCTGAAGAAAGGGCCTGGATCCGCTCCTCTGATGTCAACGCGCCCGGATTGGTCAGGAAATTCCTTGCTAAATGCTCATCCAAGAATCTAATTGGGCGTCCAGAGGCCACCCTTAAAGGGGGGGGGGTACTATCACAAAAGACCGCGGCAGGCGCCGCGCTTACCTCTTTCCTGGATCCCTGTCGGCGCCTCTCTCCCGTCGTGCGGCTGCTGCTTCTCGGAGGAGACTGTCACTGAAACAGTGACAGCCTCGCTCCACACTTACCATCCGGCCGCGGCGTCCTCCACGTGGACACTGGCGCAAAACGATGTGGCACGTCGGTCCACGGGCGCCGCCATCTTCGTTTCTGTCACATGTTGCCACTCCACCAATAGGATTAAAGTGCTTGAATCCTCCAGCCAATAGGCGCCATAGGCGCCCTATTTACACCCTGGTAGTCCCTGATGTCATATTCTAATTGTCTTAAGACTTCCTCCTGTAGTATGTTACGTCCATGATAACCACACCTCCCCCTTGTCAATAGGCTTGATGATATCATGTTCTTTCTGTAAATTTTCCAAAGCCCTTTGTTTTTTTCTTTTGTAAATTTCTGCTGAATCTCTTCTTTTTTTGAAGTTGACGATTTAGAGTTTAGAGCTAGAGTTGTTGACAAACTATAAAGCAGTCCCTACTGGAATAAAAGTAGATTTGACTTTAAAATGGTCCTTTTCTTCATTTTTTTTTAATGCTGGTTCATCTTTCTTCTGCTCAGCAAAAAATATTTTGAGGATAATTTTTCTTGTGAACTTTTGTAGGTCCACATGTGTTGAAGTTATTAAATGTATTTGTTGGGGCATACTTCAGTCCTTTCTTTAATAAGGACTCATCATCCTTAGATAGTATGTGACTACTTAGACTGTAAGTTTTGGTGTTGTCTAAACGCTTTTGTGGTTGCATCTTATTTATTCGTTGAGTTTTCTTTCTCTTGAGCCATTTTTTTTTCCTAGGAAGATTCTTTTTAATCTCCTTCTGGGGTTATATTAAATTCTTTCCCATTTTTCCTCTTCTCTTTTTCTTTCTATTCATCACTCCTCTCTTAATACTCACTGTGATAAAGGAGGAGTTTGTGATAAGTAAGTGTTTCCGCTTTGGTGTCAAAGGGGACCTGTAAAAATCCCCCTTTTGTTGTTTTCTGAGAGGTTCAAAATGATTACAATGCAAGATCAAACCACATCTACCTCTATCATTATCCTGGTGGTGCCACACATTCTCACAGTCTACTTCTCTGTTATTCTCATGGTATCTCAATGGTTCTTCATAGGATTTGGCTCTGCCATCATTCCAGTTTCCCTGTCTGTCTTTGCAGGGTCTTTTTCTATAGTCTCTGTTCCTGTCTCTGTTGTTTTCCTGGTACCTTCGTGTGTCTTCATACATTCCTTTTCTATTCTATCCTCCAAATTTCTCTGTATATCGTCTTGTGGTTTTGTGATTTTTTCCTTGACCTCAGTATATAGTTCCCGCCTTCCCTTGTATTGGTATACAGGTTTTCTTCTGTTTTGAAGTTTTCTTTTTTAATGTATTTCTCAGTGGGGCTGCATGATAGCCATCTCCGACATTCTTCCTGGTTGCGGTGATGTGTCATCATCCCTTCTTCTCCTTGATGTTCTGTCATTTATAATATTTCCCTTCTGGTTTGATCGGAGGATACATTTTATTCATTCATTGACATATTGTTTATAGTAACAGCTGCTTTATCTCTTTTGAGCTTGTGTTGTTTTCTTTTTATAATTTCTTTCTCATATTTAGTTACTGCTCTTATAATTTTTCTTCCCAAGTTTTGTATTCAAGGGATTCCTCAGAAGGTTTAATTTTTCCAACACACTAATTTTATCCTCTGTTTCTTTAAAAAATTTATTTTCTCTCCCTACTAAATTAATGATTTTATGACTGCAGTTATCGAGGAGGGTATTTCATTGCTGTGTGAGTGAATCATCTTGTAAATCAAAAGCAGGCTCTTTCTCCTATTTTAACCCTTTGGGTACTATTCAATGTGTAGCATAGGTCTCCAGGGTAAAAATCTCCCACCATAGGCTTCTTTATTTAATTAATAGCCTTTCCATTTGCTTAATATTGTATTCTAAATCATCATCCTGTATTGTCATCCTGTATTGTCAGTAAAAATATCAGCTATGTTCCTTCTCTTCTCTCTATGTTTGAACATAATAAGTTGTTCAATTCCCTCAAAAGTGTGTGTATTTAATATGGTATAAAACAAAGAAAATTATGTGGTATCTGGATCTCAAGCATACAATAGAGTGTGCAGCTAAAAATATCTGTATGAACAAAAAGGTCACTCCTCTTGTATTGTTTTGAACAGATTTGTAGAGTAGCTCTTTGCTCTTTGCCTGTATTATTATCTATTGTTTTTTCCTATTGTTATTGGAGCTGGTTGTGTATACTTTTATACTTTTGTTTATACAGATTTTTTTCTTAGCTGCACACTCTATTTTATGCTAACGATCCAAATACCCCATAAATTCCTTTGCTAGATATGGTCCATATTTTGCCGATATTTCTCCATTCTTATTTTCAATGGATGCCATCCTAGAACTAATTTTCTGTCCTTTGTGTATTTCACTATTCTCTTTTCAAAACACTAATGATGATGATGATAAAGAATACTGAATGTCAAATAGGCATAAAGGGAAATAAACGCTTGTCTGCTACCGTTACCATCAGGCAGTCAGGAGTTAAAAGTTTAGGCCAATCGGAGAGGTTTGGGGAGCGTAAGGGGAGTGTTAAGGGGAGGGAGATATGGGGTATATTAGGCTATGTCACAGGAAATTCAGTCTCTGTCTTGTGAAATATCCTGCCCTCCCTCCCTTGGATGCATTTTTCACAGACATGGCATAGGTTGGCTGTAGAGGTGGGAATATCGGCAGATATCTGACTCTTGCTAAGGGCAATAAGTATGGTACAGGGAAGACACACCCTTCAAGCATGCAGGAAGCTATGCACAGTGGCTGGTTCTCAGTCTACCTCCTCAGTTCAACCGGGTGTGCACTATGAAAGGGGATAATGTACATATGTAAATACATTGTTGATCATTACCTTCCAGTGCACCGAGGACAGGAGATGCCCGACTTCTTTGCAGTTTCCATTCACTTGGCTGACTCCCCACCTGTTCTCAGTGCCACCTGTTTTTCCACCAAAGTACATTGCTGTATTTTCAATAAATAAATAAATAAATAAATCTATGCCTTCTTTTAGAAGTCATAAAGATGTCTGTGTTATTATTTGGTATGAATGCATGGTCGTAGCCGCTGGCCGGCAAGCTCAGTCATGGGCACTGCAAAGGAGAGACTGTGTCCAGACCTACTACGCTACCCGGCAAGGACTCCTTCTATTAATCTAAAGCCAGCAAGCTACACTGTTTACCTACGGGACGCTGTTTCCACGTGGCCCTCCTGCATATCTCTACAAACCCGCCCACTCCCTGTATCGGTACCGACTGTGCTTGCCGGCCAGCAGCTGTGCCGACGGGGACACTTTGAATATAGGCGCTGAGAGAGAAAGAGGCTACTGCATTGTCCAGTGAAGATTATCCTGTGAGTATACACAGACGAGACACCTTAGCTTGGGGACAGAACGCTACAAGCACGTGGCTATTTTGTTTACCTCTTTAAAAGCCATCCTACCAGCCAGCCTCCTTACCTATTCCGGTGACAACTGTGCCTGCCGGTTAGTAGCACTGTAGGGGCTCCACCGGATATCCTAAGGACTCGACAATACCAAGGATACAAGGTAAATAGCGCTTCCATGATCCCAATTTCTATTCTATTTCTGGGGTTCCCATCTCCCCTTTAGGAAAGCTGCTCAGAGTTTCCCTTCAGTAACTTTATGCCAATTAGTGCACACTGCAGTCTGTGAAGCGCTCCTACTATTTTTAAAATAGTATAGTATAAATATTTTAAAACTTTTATATTTTCCTGCAATAAAGGTTTCTACACTATCTGTGCTCTGTCTCCTCTCTACTACGTTCAGTGACCCACAGCACCGCAATCGAGGCTTGGTTGTTGCAAAGATCTATTATCGAAAGTCTTTGCCACTATCACGAGGATCATCTATCCAGACGGACATCTTCATATGATACAACGAACTGTGAGCTTATCATATTCAACGAACTGTGAGCTTATCATATTTTACAGCATATTTCTAATTGAGATATCCTGAACTGAGAATGTGGTATCCATCTTCTGTGATACATTGCATTGCAAACCTGTCTAGCATTTGTTTGAACTATTTGAACTATACATAAGGATTCTTTTTTGTTTTACATTGTCTTTCTAGAATTTTTGTAGGATTGTCCTATATCCTAGTGTTGGTTCAGTAGTGTATAATCTGTTTGTCTTATACCCTTGGATTTTTCTGTTTGATGATAAATTTGCACTAGCTAATAATTAAGTAAAATAGCCAAATACATTAAACTCTTGAGTAGTCTCAAACATTTATCTAAAAACTACAATTTATAAATTCAAACTGGGTATAGTTAAATGTTCATATGCATATTTTGTAATATTAACATATTGAATTTGCATCATGATTATGCATGAATAAAATGGTGTTTTTTGTAATGGTGTTGTTTCATGAACAAAAAGGTCTCCAAAGAATGCAAATTCAATTTAACCAGTCAATATATTTCTATGTAGTTCTGGCTTCTGTCTAGGACTAATGAGGTACAAACAGCTTGTTGTATACAAATACCATTTAAGAAACAATAAAAATAAAATTTCTTAATAATAATCATGAAACATTACATAACTGTTATATAATTGAAATGGTGTAGATGTTTTTACATAGTCTGCAAAATTCTCCTTAAATCTTTAATTAAATGGTAATTTATGACAAAAGTTATATCCCTTGAACATTATTAGAATTTGTCAGAATGATTAAAAGAAAGTACATTGTTGCAGCTAAGAAAATAAAAACCCTATGTAAGTTTCTTTTTTATGTCACTGTCTGTACTTACTCTGTCTTTGGGAAACTTTCCATAATAAATCTTTTTACACTTCATGTTCCCTGGAAACATTTAGAAGTATTTTATTAAATAAAGACCATCAGTTCTGCTTCTGACCATACGCCAAGATAAAAGAGTTGTAGGAATTGCATTCTGCTTCAAACCTATGTGTTACTTCGCTATTATATGCAATCATGAAAGCAGTCTCCAATCACATTTACAGAAATAGAAAACATTCCCTGTGAATTAAAATCAACTTTTTTTTTATATCTGACCTTATTTTGTTACATTTCTTAAGGCATATATTAGCACCATTCAGTCCTTTTTTAGCTTATGTACACATGCCAGAATTGTGTTTTCCATTTTCATAACAGTATTAAGTATCTGCTATTGATACACTGACATTTTTAAAAACATATGTTTTGTTTTTTGCATATAGGAAAAAAATATTATATTCATTCAAAGCTTTAATAGTGACACACAGAATAGCAATTAGACTGTGTTTCATATTTGGCAGTCAAAGCATTTAGGTGTTTATAAATAGTATTTGAGTATTGTATATTGCCAGTCTGTTGTTGATAAAAACACATTTTTTGTAAATTTTTTGACATTTAGATTCTGCGAACTAGTGTTTTAAAGCATCTATAATTTAATATTTATATTTTTTGGCTAAGAACTCAAAACATACAGTATAAAAATCTTTATCATCACTCAAATGAAGGTAAGTATATAGTCTATATTTTCAAGCGCAGGTATGGCAAAGCAACCTACTGAGAGTAATAGAAACTATAACTTGGCATACATAGGCATTAGTCATTATGGGCTTTATTTACTTAAGCTTTAAAAAGTTGATTTTCAGAGTTATGAAGTTATAACTCCAAAAATGAACTTTTTGCTATTTACAACCGTTGCACCGCCATGGAAATCAACAGTTTCCATGGCCATACAGTGAATCTTCTTCTGTGCTCGCCAGCCCGTTGTTTTCAATGGGGCTAGCTATTTACTAACCCTCAGAGCGGAGTTTTATACTCTGCTCTTAAAGTTAAAATAACGCCATCTCAGACTGGCGTTCAGACTTCTATTCCAGCAATCTCCCCAAATAACCCCCTTTTTCTCCCCCTAATAGCTGTTATTAGGGGAAGAAAAAAGGGGTATATATATAGGGAGACCACTGGAATATATGTATATGTATTAAAAAACAATAAAAAAAAATAACAGAAATAAAAGAAAACAATAGAATAGCTTTAAATACTTACCAGACCGAAGACGCGTCTGCCTGCAGGTACCGGTCCCGACATGGAGAACCTGCACATGCGCAGTGCTTCTCATGCTGGGACTTCATTTTTTTACAAAGTCCTAGCAGAGAGTCACTGAGGTCACACGAAGAAAGTGGGACAGCCAGCAGAGGGTGAGCATTAGTAAATAGTATGAACGTAGCTCACAAGTTCTCAGAGAGCCAATTCGAACTTGCCTGAGCTACATTCATGCATTCTTAGTAAATAGAGCCCTATATGACACATGCTAACTGATGATATACTATTTGGATATAAACTAATTTAACAGACTCTGCTCACTATAAATATTGCCATATCACGGCATCTTCTTGGGACGATTCGGTCACTAGGGGGCGCTGTTTTTATACTGCAGGTGAAGTCAGAAACAGTAGAGGACTGATGTCACCTGTAGTATAAAAACAGCGCCCCCTAGTGACCTTCTAAGAAGATGCCGTGATGTAAGAAAGAAGATCTGCTGCGTGTCAACAGGAGAAGATTAAACAAGCTGCAAGAAAAGAATAGAAGACATCTGTAAAAGAACAGGTGAAGGCTTCCCAAGATGCGGACATCAAATGGTGAGTGTAAAAATATTTTTTTATTTTTAAACACACGATACATTGCACACACTTCACTTACATTAGGAGAGATGACCACCAAAGGTAAGTGCACTCATGTAGGGGACATTGTTAGGAAAACATATTTTTTACATGCATACTTTATTTTAGCAATGTAGGGGTTAATGTATGTCTTGCGTTTTTTTTTTTTGTTTTTTTTTTCACTGTACACTTTTACAAGTGTAACCATGTTGTGCTGATAGAATTACAAGGCTCACCTTTGCTGATCCTTGTAGTTCCATCAGTACAGCATGGCTACAGCTTGCAGCCATGCAGCACTTAGGTTTTTACACACACAAAAACACATGTCTGTTATACGGACATGTGTTTTTGGTGGTCGCGATCGGCTCAAAAAATGAAATCGCACCTCTCTGGCTGCGATTTTATTTTTTGTGATTTAAAGGCAATTTCACCGCGATTCAGTGAAATCGTCTTTAATGAATTACAAACTTTGTATGTTTATTATGAAAAAAAATCGGGACCGCGATTTTAACACCTGTGATTCCAAATCACACTAAAATCGTGTGATTTGGAGCTTAATGAATCCATTTCGGTGATTTTTTAGCTCCAAATCACGCGACTTAGCCCAAATCGCGTTTAATGAATGAGGCCCCTAATGTGGAAAACAAGGAGTGATCCTACCGAGTGGGGAATAGAGTCCGGCCGAGCAACTAAAGTTCTGGGAGGTGCAGGTGGAAATAACAGCCGGAAGTCCATTGCGTCCGACAGCCAGAGTGATGAGTCACGGCTGACGCGTTTCGAGGGACAGCCCTAGTTGCTCGGGCGGATTCTGTTCCCCACTCGGTAGGATCTCTCCTTGTTTTTCACATTTATTTTGTGATGAATACCGATTTTTATGTTTTATGATTTTAGACTCAGGACAAAAACACAGGAAAAGTTTTTTTGTTGTGGACTTTTTGGTGAGCACTCTATCTCCAGTGACTTAGGTTAGGTTAGTGTATTAAATAGAACATAAGTTTTATTGGGTATGCATTAAAAGAGCGAATGTTTAAAACAAGTGAAAGGGGTAAGGGAAAGGGTTTAAAATCAACAATGAACTATTTAAAGAGTTTAAAATCAACAATAAACTGTCTGTCTCTGTGTCATTAACGTATTACATTGTAGCCTGTTTTGTAGAGAAAATTACACCTAGTGGAGGTAAGAATAGGAACGATGGGTAAATAAGCAAGTATAGGCTTTGTATAAGTTAGGTTTATCAGTAAATATTAGCTATTAGGCTTTGTAAATTTTATACAAAAGGTGCCTATCAAAATTTCAGACTGAAATGCAAGAGTGGAGAGGCAGCTATTTTAGTCTCACACTCAGTATATTGCTTAATAGGTTGATAGGCAAATGTAAGAACCCATTTAATTGGGTCTATTGGTAAATATCTGCCATTAAGTATATGGGTTCCTATGCACTAAGGGCCTGATTCAGAGATGCGATTTCCACGGCACTTAGGTGCGTATATTTAAGATCCTAGAAAATTCGCAAAACTGCGCATGCGTAGTAATAGTGCAACGCCATTTACGTAGCGGTTAGGAGCGTAAATTCGCTAAGAGCGTAAGTATGAATCGCACGCAAGCACTTAAGATCTTAAGTGCAGCGAATCTTTACGATCTTAAGGATTTGCATGGAAATGGGCGGGGGGAGGCAGGGAAATGAGGGAAAGTGGGCGCGGGCTAACACTTAGGATCTTAAATGAACGCTACCACGTCACTTAAGATCCCAAATGACAGCGTAGAGTTAGGGCAAGTCAATGGTGGTCTAAGTTTAAGATCCACCGCTGTTTGCAAGGGGAGTGTCTGTTTTTGCAGTGGGCTGGAACCTGCTAAGATCTTAGCAAAGGTGCGTATATTTGCGATCTTTTCGCAATTGCATCTCTGAATCAGCCCCTAAATGCCTATCTGAGTTTCTTGCTGGAAGTGCAGGATAGCTTGGGCGACTACATGCGCCGCTAATTAGCATAAACAGGTAGCTATATTTTACAAATAAAGCGAGACATCAGAGAACAGTAAAAAGGAAACACCATTTTATGTTTAATAAATATATTTGATTGGTTTTACATAAAATCTCCCTATTTTTATGTCTAATTATATGATGGATTTGATGAGAATTACATCTACATGTAATTGACACAAACATTGTTTTTTACACACCAGCTAAAATAATTATTTATTTATTTATTTATTTATTTATTATTGTGGACTTCCGTGTTTGGACTTTCTAAAAGTTTATATTTAAGTTTAGTGTATTTAAAATAGCGCTGTGTCGTAGACCTATTTCTTCCTTTTTATCTATTTTTAAAAGTGGTTTAGAATTACAATACACAATATAGGTGATGATCCTTCTATACTTTAAAAACTAACTGTCAGAAGACCATGCAAGTAATGTGGATGATTTCCCAAGAGTTCACACAATCTTACCTGGGTGCAAAATCTAACCAGATGCCTGGTGTTCACTGGAGCCCCTAATGGTGGGGCCCAATTTGGCTGAAGACTTCTTGCAAGTCATGAATGCAGTTGCAAATTCCAAACTAGGTGGTTGAAATACCTGATACCACTGAATTGGAACACCCCACAACAAGGGCAGACAGCATGAACAACACAACACACGAAGCAAGGTGTGCCTTTAAAGGTGAGAACAAGAGTAGAAAAACATTTGGAAAGCTTCCCTAATGGACTGGAGTAATATACAGAAATAGTACCTAAAGTGGGTGCCTTAATATGTGGTACAGGTGAGACAGATGCTGATAGTCACCAGGTGATCCAGGTATAGGTGAACGTACCCGGGGGTATATGTACACAGACAGTACTAGATATAAACAAGTCAGATTAGCGTACTAGTTGGTAAAAGTCCAGAAATAGTCCCAGAAATAACAGAGACAGGTGTAATATGAACAAATAGCATAACTAATCAGAACGCTAAGGATTAGGTAAGGACACAAGTAAGAACAATATAATACAGATAGAGAAAGCAACATGACAAAGGGTACAAAGTATAATAGACACAGGCAAGTAGTAAGTCAAGCTAAGGCATCAAGAAGGACAAAGCAAAAGAGAATCTCAGTCACGATGTGTAGCCAGCAAGATTTCTAAGCGGACCCTAACCACTAGAAAATAATAAAGAAAAATAATAAAACCACCTCACGGCAGGAGCCCTCTCTGGCCCTGTGAAAATAGGAACAATCTTACCGGACTTAGAGATGAAGAATCAGATTGAGGGGGAAATAGGTTGGCGTGTGGTGTGGGTGACAAGTCCTGCTTGTAACCGGGTCTGCTCTCCTCTGCCGCTAACACGCGTTTCGTGTGTAGCTGTGTCAAGGCGAGGGGAGCAGCTGATCCAGGTATCTACTTATAGATCAGGCATCCAATCAAGAAGTAGGGGCATGTTACATGCCGATATTCAACTAAATATGAAGCAGTGGGATTCGGTTATTAGAACTTCATGGGATCAAAAGACATTGCAGGACATAGGGGTATATTTACAAAGGGCGATTTTTGCTGTGAAATTCAGTTCACAGCGTATCACCGCAATTTCAATGCGATTTTGATGCTGCATTAACCGGTATTCGCAATGATTTGCAATTCACAGGCGCTGTGAGTTCCAAAAGTTAATGGAAAATATAGGCTTTCCTGTTTGCCTACTAACTCACGTGAATTGTGGCCAAATCGCCATGATTTCTCAAACTCTCACGATATGTGTGACTGTGTCGTTTGTAAAAGCATTTTAGTGGTCATCATTAGTTGAATTTCTACTGTTCAACATTGACTGTTCATTTTTGCTGTTTCTAAAACCTTCTCAAAAGTGTTTTGTGCAGCATTATGTAAATAATAAATGGTGCCGTTGAACGGCGCTGTGTTGCCATAGCAACACATACACAGTGCCTAGACGCAGCAGTCCGGGCACTGTGTATGTGACTGCATGGTGCCCGGAAGTGAAGGCCCCGCGCGGAGCCGCGGAGGCCAGTACAGGGCCACCAGGATAATGGACCTGGCGGCCCTGTACTTGCTTCTGTGGCCCCGCGCGGGGCATTCGCAACCAAAATGCAAGCCTGGCAGCCAGTGGCCACCAAGCTTGCAAAAAAAAAAGTTAAATTTTTTTCTTCTCTCCTTTTGGCTAAGATCAAGTGTAGTATCTGTTCTTGAGGAGGGGGTGAGAGCCCTTCTGATAGGCAGAGAAACCTTGGTCCTCTGGTCATTTGGCTGAGGATGCTTAAAAGCCGGTAAATATGTGCCTCCGGAATGGCGAACCGGAGGTGCCTGAAACACACTCACCGAGTGACATAGTAAGGCACTTTTATAGGCACTATTTCTAAGCCCCCACGGTTTTTTAAACACTCTTTTTGTTTTGAATTTTTGTTCCTCTGCCTGGCCATTAGGCTGGGGCTATAACCACTCAGAACTATTTATTTATTTTCTCCCTGTTAGTCACTTTCACTTTTTGTCACTTTTTTTCACGGATTGATGGTTCGGCTACACCTTTATGGGCTCTGATCCAGAGATCTAAGGGGGGATATGTGGCCTTATGGTTCCTTCCCCTCCTGACTCACTGTGGCTTCTCCAATTGCCTGGCAAGAGGGAGAGGCACAGTTGTTGTGCCCTGGGTGATCCTATGGTTTGAGGGTCCCCCTAGCTTCAGCGAAGGGGTCCCACCAACCCTGTCCGATCTTTACTGGCTATGGAGTGGCGGGGATAGTCGGAGCCCTTCTCCTTTTGGAGAGGGCTTCAGCCCCAGCCCTGTGCACCTTTTGTGTTTTGCACTAGTTTGCACTTCACTTTTTTCACAGAGCACCGAAAAAAAAATGTGGTTCAACACAAAATAAAGAAGATCTATCACCAAATTATCCCTATCTGTCATAGTTTGCAGGCCCAACTCATGGCTGATACTTGTATATAACGATTCAACATCGCAAGTAAACAGCCATGAATTGCGTATATATATATATATA
>WWET01005412.1:3071-21117 GCA_011038615.1 Limnodynastes dumerilii | reverse complement strand
CATACATGTGTGCGTGGGTGGGTGGGTGGGGTGGGGGGGTCACCAGCATTGGAGGTGAAGCAAGCTCTAGAGATATATATGGGATGAGATAAACATTATCAATTCTGGCAGGGATTTATTACTAGTTGGCCAGCGGGTCTAAACTCTACAGAAGCGTGGGAATGATTGCAGGTTGAACCAAGGAGTCTACACCTTGTAAAATGCCTCTTCGGTGCCATAGCAATAGCAGTAAAGCATTTATTTGCAAGCTGTCAGGACGTGGGAAGCTAATTTGCGAGAAGAGGTGTCTGTATCAGGGATAGGATAGCATAATAGGTAAACCCAGGGATTTTTAAGGGGTAAGCAGCGTAGAAGGGTATGGACCAAATCCCAGAACGAGGTCAATTTAGGGCATATCCCCCACTCGTGAAGAAACGACCCCATGCCTCCACACTTGTACCAGCACAGGAAAGAAGCAGAGGGAAAGATCACTGACAGGCACTCAGGGGTAATAAGGGAGAGATCATGAGAGGGGAAGCCAACCCAGGGTTACATATATCCCATATGGTAGCCGAGAATGCTGTTGTAGGTAGTGAGAGCATAGAAGAGGGTGACTTTGCCCGGGGGACACCCCAGAGGGAAGATAAGGAAAGAGGACTTAATATCCACCCAAGCTAGTTTTCCAGGAGGGGGCATAGGAAGCCACTATATGACTCAGATGGGAGACCTGATAGTATAATTTAAGGTTAGGGAATCCCCGACCTCCCTGGGTAGTAGATTTCTTGAGCAGTGCCAAGCGGGTATGGAGAGGACGGTGGTTCCAGATAAATCTGATGAGGGAGTGTTGGATAGTTGTAAACGTGGTATTGGGGACTTTCACTGGCAGGGTTTGAAAAAAGTACAGGAGTTTGGGAAATAGGTTCATTTTTACTGCAATGATCCTGTCCAGCAGTAGGTGTCTCTAGGAATAGAGGTCAGCTTTGATCTTGTCTAAGAGGGCCGGGCAGTTGGCCTCAAACAGCAAACAATAGAAGTCTGTTAGAAATATGCCTAAGTGACGCATCTTTGTCCATTGCTATTTAAAATGTAAAGCAGAGGTGAGGTATTGGTTCTCTAGGGGGAGGTGTTTAGGAGGAGTGCTTCCAACTTAGACACGTTTATTTTATACCCTGATAGCTGTTCAAACTTCTGCAGGATAGCAAATAGATTTGGTAGGGATATTTGTGGGTTTGTTAAAGTGAGAAGGACGTCATCCATAAAAAGAGATAATTTGTAGTCCTGGCAATCAATCCGGAAACCAGATATATCATGTGATTGTCGTATGGCCACCAGCAGTGGCTCTATGGCAACGGCAAAGATTAAGACTAATGTGAATCGAAAGTAAAGGGGATCCGTTTATCATCACTCTAGCTGATGGGTAGTAAAAAAGTGACCATATTCAATCCAGGTATGGGCCACTAAACTGAATTTTAGCAGGTCCTGGTCTAGGAAGTCCCAGGAGATTCTATAGAATGCCTTCTCAGCACCTATGGACAATATTAATGTAGATACACCTCGGTTTCTAGCTATATGGATCAGGTTCAAGGCCCACCAAGTATTATCTCTGGCCTGCCTGCCTAGGATAAAAACCCACCTGGTCATTGTGGACCAAGAAGGAAAGAATGGCATTCAGTCTAGTTACCAGAATCTTGGCGTATAGTTTAATGTCTATATTAAGTGGGGAGATCTGCCTGTAACTCGCACAGAGCTGGGGGGCTTTAACCGCTTTAGGGATTACAATGATCCTTGCCTCCAGTGATTAAGATGGCCAGGGGGTTCCAGCCATGGCACATATAAAAATGGAATGGAGGTGGGGGAGTAAGAGGGGAACCATTTGTAGTAGGTTGCAGAGTAACCATCCGAGCCAGGGGGATTTGCCTATTTTCTTAATTGCTACAGAAATCTCCTCCAACAAGATTTCCATTTAAGGAGGCTGCTTGATCGAGGTGTAAGGTTGGGAGATTATTAGCTTGTTACTAGGGTGGGATTATGGGACGGTTGGTGGGAGAATAAATTATAAAGGTCTTGATTGCAGGAAAGCTACGCGAATGGCTTGGGAGTCATATAAAAGGGGGTCATATATAAGTGGGTGATCTGATTGCCAGGACATTGCAAGCGTAAATTTTAGAACAGAGTTTAGATACTAGAAGCCTGTCCACCTTGTCCCCTTTTTCATAAAAGACTGATTCAGCCATCTCTATGGGCGGAAAAAGCATGGGCGGTAAGAAGAAGGTTAAGTTCACCTCTAGGGGATGCTGTACGATCAAGAAGTGTCAGATTTTGAGAGGTGTTATGCGACCTCCAGTGCCAATAAAGCGTCAGTGAGGTGAATTATTTTTGTTAAACGTTCACATTTATTTTTGGCAGCAATGAGGTGACCATGCATAACGGCCTTGTGGGCATTCCATAGAGTCATAGGTAAAGTGGTTGAGGAAGACTTAAGCAGGAAGTATTCCTCCAAGGAAACGCTAAGATGAGAGAAATGGCCTGTGTAGTGGAGGATCAACTCATTAATGTGTCAGGTAGAGCTAGGGAATGGAGACATCAGGTTTACAAGGTCAGCTGCTACCGGGGCATGGTCTGACCAAGTGCGAGAAAAAATATGTGCTTTAGTGTGCTGTAAGGTAAGATCCTGGCTGAGCAGGAACATGTCAAAGTGGGAGTAGGAGAAGTGAGAGTGAGAAAAAAAGGAGTAGTCTTTAGCTAGGGGATCCAGCACCCTCTAGGAATCATAAAGGTGATAAAGTCTCATGAAGCCATAGAACTTCTTGGAGTTGAGAGTGTCTCTGGGGTTTGTACACACCGTGTTAGAGGAAGACCTATCAAGGGAAGAGAGGTAAAGCAAATTTAAGTCCCCAGTCTGAACCTGAGAAAGACGTGTCCCAAGGTGGCAGAAGAATTAAGATTGGCCAGTGTTTGTTGTTATATGTTTTAACCATTTATGTATCTGTACTTAATAAACCTTATTCTATTCATCTTATTTCCCTGGTTTATTACAACCCAGAGGGAACAGTGATATACACCCAAAGGGAGGCTGCTCCTCCCCGGGGACTGCTTCCTCCTCCCTCCTTACATCCCAAGTGATTTAAAGTTTTAAAAACCTGGACTTTTTTTTACACATTCTGGACCATTTCTCTGTAGAGTGTTTGTTTGGAACAAACCCAAAACTGAAAGTGTTTAACTTTAAATACACATTATATACAATCTTTGGATTTTGGACTTTCCATTATCATTGCATAGACTCTAAAGGCTATTTATGAACTTTGATATTTTTTGTTTTAATATACATTCCTCTCTCTTTTTTTCACATATCTACCCTTCATTATTATTGAATATTTTCTATTCTTTAAAATAAAAACCAGAGAATTAGTTACAAAAATCTGCAGAAATTTGATAAACTGCTCCGCCAACATCAAGGCTTCTCTGTGGGAGCAGTCCTAACTCTAATCTTAACTCTAAATAGAGCCCTAACTTTAGGTCAAATATCCAATTTCTTTAGAGCAGTGCTGTGTTGGTGGGAGAGGGGATGTTTGGCTCATCAAAAGAACTTTCATGGCTGTCATTTATCTGCTTGACTGCATTCAGTGACTGACATGGAAATGCAGGCAGTGTAATGGCCACCCTTGCTTCTCCTCAGGTCTTCTTCTGTATATGCCAGCCGTCAATCACATAAAGAAGCTCCTACTCTCCACACTAAACAATTATGTGTGTCTCCACACAGTGAGCTGGATCCAGACTTAAGTAAGTGCAGGAAACATCGCCTCTCAACTCTAATACTGTTTGCAACAGATGAAATATGACTCCCCTGCAATCAACATGGTTTAGCCCCGGGGTAACTAATTTCAAGCACTTACTTAAGTCTGGATCCAGCCCATAATGATAAAAAAAAAAACTACGCACATTCAAATCAATAAAAAAAAAAAAAAATTGGGACAATTTTAGCACAAATTTTAAAAGGTTGCCCATATTTCAATAATGTACAAAAGAATTACACGGACAGACATCCGGATACAGACATTTTTTTTTCTTTACCTTGAGGAACTTAATTACTGAAGAAGGGCTATCATAGAAAACAGAAATTCTACAATGTAATGTTTAGTAAAAACACAATGAGCCGCCTAATAAAAGCCAGATTAATATTTATTTTCTTTCACTTTTTTTCTTACTAGAAATACATATAATATTATTTATATAATGGTGGTTGCTTAAATCAAGTTATAAGATAATCTAGAGCAGGTGCTAGAAAGGTATGGGGAAATCTACATAGATACAAAGACACCCCAGCACTGCATTAACCAATAACTAACCATGACATTCTATCTTTAAAATAAAAGTCAGATAAATTTGTTACATACATTTGCAAATCAAAAAGAAAAAAGACAGCACTTCCCAGTAGATAGTAATTAATGAATTATGCAAGCACAAAAAGATATAATGCTGTTGCACTGGAGATAATAGTAAAGTGTGTGCCACTCGAGGTTCAAAGGAGATACAAAGCACAAAAAAAGGACAGACATGTAGTCAGACCGAATATAGAACCACTAGAGTGTACACCACAGCCTAAACATAGGTTAAAAAATAACTTTTATTGCAGCCATTAAAAAATGGTAAATACAAAGTTACGAAATATATATACAATTAGAAGAACTGCCCCAAGTGATAATGCATATAAGATATCCAAACAGTATATGAGGCATAGACACAGCATGCTTAGTTATTTTTTAACCTATGTTTAGGCTGTGGTGTGCACTCTAGTGGTTCTATATTCGGTCTGTCTACATGTCAGTTCTTTTTTGTGCTTTGAATTATGCAAGCAGCTGGTGAATTGGGAAACAGGTAAGCCAGTATATATGAAAAAATGACTTGAATGGTTTGAAAAAGCTCCATATCAGAACAAAACACGTTACATTGTGCTTTGCATCCGAACTGCTTGTACCTCCTAATCACATACACATAATACTTTGCAATTGAAAAGCTGTGTCTATTCAACGTCGGGTGTCTTTTGGTCCTGTGAAATCAATATACCAGGTGGCCACCTTCTGCATATACCTCCAACGGTGCACCACTTATTTATCGGGCAGCTGATTCTGGACCTTCTGTCTCCCGTGGAGGTGGGCAGTGGTGACCGCCTCTTAACCTGCTGAGTGGGACTCTACAAATGGGCTCCTAATTTGGACCGGAGGGATAATAAAACCTACTACATTTTATGCTTTCTACCAAGACCGCTATAACAAGATTTCTATTGTGGGCATTTGGAACATTAGCCTTATGTGGTGAGGTTTATATACGCAGCCAGAGAACATTTTTATATATTTGCAAGCAACTATTTTAAATTTATTTATTTAATTGTTGTTTCAAATGTACTTAGAATTTAATTTCCTTTTGTACTTAATATGTGTCACATTCTGGTCGATTAAAATGCATATCTAAAAATATCCATAATTTTTCTTACTTATTCTCAGCCATTCTAATCTATAAACATATATAGTTTTATATTTTATATACTACATTTTGGCATTAGCGATGGTATTTACATTATATACACATTTGTATATATATATATATATATATATATATATATATCAGTTGTTTCTAGTGCTATACATTTGCAAATATATGATAAGCCACCAACCACTTACTACACATGCATAATAGCTTATTTACGCTATCTACGTACCATTTCTGTACGTAGATTGTGTAAAGACCGCGCTTATAAAAATCTATATACAGAAATGGTACGTAGATAGTGTAAATAAGCTACTATGCATGCGTAGTAGCTCAATTCTTAAAACAACGTACGAAAGATGAAAACCACATAACTGTGAATCAATTTTTAAATCTTCATTATTGTATTATTCAGACAGAACATAAGATTCTTCTTTTGCAAACCAGTTATTTGCAATCATACCAAACATACAAATGGTCTTGGGTTTTTTCTTTTTATTTATTTTAAAATAATTTTAATATAGATGAATAACTAAACAACCAGCTTCAGAACACTGAACCTTCCTATTCTATCTAATATAAATTCCCAGCTAACTTCAGCCATTACTCCTTTAATCTACTTTCCAGCCTCACTAAATTACCCTTTATATTATCACATATAACCTTAAAAAACAGATATCTGTTCTTTTGTAAAATATGAGACATTAAATATTAATTACAAAATTCCCATTGACATTTACTGTATAAATGCTTTTCAAGTTTTTTTTTTGTAAATAATTATTTTATTTATGTGAATTCTACATTGGAATGAAAAACAATATGATGTAAAATACTTTTTCTTAGTTGCCAGTAAAAAGATTTGAGCCAGCAAAGGCAGTTGTGGTTTTATTTCCTCTTGTGTTTCTTTGGAGGTGCAATAATAAAATTACATTACTGGGGTTTAACCCAACATGAACCTACATATATCATGACTTGAGTGAAAGGGAGAAGGATATTTAATCATGGTTGATATTTTCTGTGGGAAAAAGCACACGTGGGACATTTCCGATGATAGGAAGTAATATATCTGTCTAAATGAATTAATCGTATTATACACTGTGTACATGTTATATTTCTTAGCTATCCATCTTTCATTTAATGACTTTAAATTTGTTCCCTTTTTCATCACATTTTTACGGTCCAATTTCACATAATATTACAGATGAATAATGACCTAACAACATATGTACTATGGGTGTGGTTTTCTGCTTAGATTGATTTGCAGCAGTCAGGTGCTTACTGCCGTCTGTTTTTGGCAGTCAACCCTTAGAAGAGATGGCCTTTCACGATTTTCAAATAGCAGAACATTGAAAGGTAAGTTTTATTGGCCCTAACCCTAACCACCCCCTTCCTGCAGCCTAACCCCAATGCTCCCCTAACCATAACTGTCTGCTCTCTGCAGTCTAACCATTGTCACCATGTAGCCTAACCCTAATACTCCTCTCTTCATAGCCTAACCACTTCCTGTCCCACAGCCTAACCTTAACCATAATGCAATATTAAATGGAGCACTTGAGAAATTTGATTAGTTTATTATACATTTATTAAAACAATTAAAAATCACTGATGACCAAATCATGACCAAATATATAATTTCAACAATATTCACAACAATTTTCATGCTACATAGCTAAACAAAAATGCGATGTTGGATGTTGAAGATACAATGTGCTTATAGATGTATGAAAATGTATCTCACACTGAGAATATTGAAGAGAAAAGCAAATATTAGGTTGCACTTACTGTACTTACACTCGCTTATCAAGATACTTAGATGATGCCCAATAGAGATGAATAGCTTGGGTATCGTTAGTAAGTGAAAGTCATCAGTTTTTTAGCAAAGCCTCCACATTACAGATATTTATTATCACCCACACAAATTGTTCTGAAATAGATTAGAGCATTTATTAATAGACTTCCTCCTGGAAGATGTAATATGGGAAAGTCTTAATGTACTCACAGACTGGATGTTACTTGTTCCAATGTAACTCTAAATTTTGAGTATCACAAATGCTGCTTTCCACTGCTTATCAATAGCCGTAGGCTTGTAGCGCTGTTCAGTCTTTATATTGCGCCTATTCAGGGCCTTATACTTTCACAAAGAATAACTACACAGTTGGATCACCCAAAAATATTGATGCAACGATTTCAGATTTATTAAACTATCACAGTTAAATACTACGTATACATTTATACCTAGACATAGTAGTCATTGATTATTGCGGTCTCTCAACCACTTTACATGTATGTATGTGCGCACACACACACACACACACACAAACACACACACACATATAATCCCTTTTCCCCAATCCCCTTTATTTTGCTTACTGATTGAAGTCTTCTGACTTTCTATTTTCTGTGCATGTACAGTACCTAATGTATTCACAGCTAACTTACCTACGTAGTGCATGTAAGTCAGCTGATTTTCTTAATTCTGGATCTGGCCAAAAGTCCAAAACATAGATTTTTCATTGTTTGCTATCAGAGCACCTTCAAATCCACGATAACAACTTCCTTCAAATAAATGGACATCAGAAACCCATACCCTACCTTAAAGAAAAAAGGGCTGGTACTTACCTAGTGTTAAATATTAATAAAATTGTCCCATTGTAGTATAAAAGTCCTTAGTGTCACAATTCTGCCTGGTCCCTGTGTTTCCATGGTCTGCCAGAGGGATCACTTATCTCATTCTAGTTCTAAAAAGAAAGGTAAATATAAAACTGCGTCTCCTTACAGATCAAAGATGATTAAATGATAATCAATCTTGCACTAATATACACTTCCCTATTATATAAAACATCTATCCATCAAGGACTATTCTGCTTCACAGTAGGCAAGTATATCATGTACTGTAAGACCTCAATTTATGAATGAAGTTTAGTAGAAATTGAATAGATGGGAAACGTTCTTTACAATGTTCAATATGTCTAAACATGTCCAATGTTCAACAAGAGTGAGTGATGCAAGGCAAATAAACAAAAAGCTTTCAGCTTGCTGTTATTTCTGAGGTTCAAGCCTATATTTTGCATATAACGTAGAGCTAAGAAGTTGATAGATACTTCAGTTAAAAAAAAAAAATTCCATATGTGTTGAACATTAAATATTCCAGGATAAATTTAACACTGTTTAAGAAGGTTATATTATTGATTATAAGCCACAACTGTACATGTAGGTCTGGAAATATCTACCCACCTACCGTAGAGCAGAATAGTCCTTGACAGATATATGTTTTATACAATAGGGAAGTGTATATTGGTGCAAGATTGCTTATTGTTTAATCATCCCTGATCTAAAGGGAAGCGCAGTTTTATATTTACCTTTCTTTTTGTGACATTATACTAACAGAACCATTTTTGGTTCTGTTGATTTACATAGCAGTTACAAGATTTACTTCCTACAATATAAGCAGCAGCATACCCTAGCTGCGCCCTCACATAGGGTATGCTGCTGCTTATATTGTAGGAAGTAAATCTGGTAACTGCCTATGTAAATCACCAGAACCAAAAATGATTCTGTTGGTATAATGTTGGTATACCACACATTTACATCATTCTAGTTCTAGACTGTTATTTCAAGCTCTACCACAGGGGTCACCTGTGCTACAGTGCTGCTGTGCTGTTACCTGGCTAATTACCCCTGATTCCAGTCAGCTGCATCCTCTGCATATTAACCAGCTTCTCCCTAAACTCTTAGCTGGTTCATTGATGTCAATGTGGTCTAACCTTGATGTTGTTCTTTTCACAGCTATACCTGCATGCTGAATTTGAGACTGAAGCTCCAAGCTTGCATTCCTCTGTGAGATTCAGCTCACACACTCTGCATCCCCTCTGTGGCTTTACTGAACTTCTAAGCCTGCAATCCTGGGTGAGTTCCAACCCACACAATCTTCACCTCTGCTGTATCATACTGGTTACGACACCTTGCAGCTCATTGCACCTCTGCTGTATTCCACTGCTCAGGACATATTGCAGTTCATTACATCTCAGCTGTTTTACCCTGTTTAGGACACCTCACAGCTCATTGTACATTTGCTGTAATTTGATGCTTAGGACACGTTATAATTCACTGCAATTTTGCTGTATTCTGCTGCTCAGGATACCTGCAGCTCATTGTACCTTTCTGTATTTCACTGCAAAGGACACCTTGCAGCTCTTTGCACCTTTGCTGTATTTCGCTACTTAGGACACATCTCAGCTCATTGCACGTTTTCTGTATTCCGCTACCGAGGACACCTTGCAACTTATTGGACCTTTGCTGTAATCTGCTGCTCAGGAAACCTTGCAGCTTACTGCACCTTTTCTGTGTTCTGCTTCTCTGGACACCCCACAGCTCAATGCACCTCCAAAAAAGAAAAACTGGCACTCTGCAATAGAAGTAATACTTGCTTCTGGTGCTGCGCCCTGGTAGAGTAGAGTAGGGTGCCTAAGGTCATGCTGACCCTAGGCACCCTGATGAAAATCGCGTACCGCGATTGAAACGTCGGACCCTTTTTGCCGTTTGTCAACACATGACGTGGACATGCCTGATAACGGGGCGGTCCACGATTTTCGCGCGTTCCAGCTGGGACACGCTGTTTGGTGGAGGGGTGAGTGAGGTATTGGCCAGTTGGCTATTTATATGTCCACTTATGTACATTATTTTGTCACACTCTGTCCCTGAGGAAGGTTGAATAAACCGAAACGTTGGACTAGACTCCTGTGTTTACTGTATTCTTTCAAACCCTGGGAGTGCCGCTTGATTTGTGCATCTTATTTATTTCCTGCCTCTTAGGCAAGGTAAGAGGGCACCCCAGGTCAATACTGGGATTTGGATCCACATTCAGGAGAGTGCCAAGTACTGGTAGCTATATATATATATATATATATATGAATAGAAAATAATGGCGTGCTCTGTTGCTATTAGCAACAACCTCAACAAGTTTGTTAGTCCGTGAGTCTATGCGAAGATGGTGTTGGTGCACTAGACTGTTTCCACAGCCGCAGCTCCCTCTCAAGCGCCCGAGCACACAAGGTCAGGAAAATCTAAAATGCAACAATAAGACAGGGGCACTCCATAGTGCATTACCATTTAATACAGAAAATCAGCTACAAGTTTAAAATATATAAACAATTGGCCGCGTACCAAAAAGCATGTGAACCGCCCGAAAGCAAGTTCAAATAAAGCAATCGAGAGTTACCGCTCTCGTCGGAAGCCGCGGGATATCACAGCATGTAGTCCCAGCGCGCGGATGGCGGGGTAGTGTCCACGTGGAAAGGTAAACAACGGTGTCGGAGGACCATATGCAGGTTTAGTCCACCCCTTCGCGTTTCATCTGGAAAAGACTTCGTCAGTGGTTGTGGTTGAACTTGCGGTGAAGACCTTATTTATACCTTTCAAAGGTATATGTTAAATATATATATAAATTTTTCGAGGGGTATTTTGTTTTGGTAATTCCCAAATGCTTTAGATATCTAAACACCCCAACAATCAGAAGGAATACAATTTATTTCCAGTTATGTTTTTTTTTTTTTTTTAACTGTTTTTATTGCTTTTGAAACAGTGTTAATTACAACCATTTTGAAACATTTCAGTAGCCAGTACACGTAATGTCTGCAATCCACATAATGAAATAATCGTTTCATAGATCTCTCAGTGAACAACAGTCAAAGATTACAGTGAAAAGCATTGAAATTGATAGTTATGGCATTACTCAGCCTCTGATCAGGCCGTAATCCACCTTAATCCTATAAACCCAGTGAGCCATAGACATCCTTGATTTTGAAATCTCGCCACGTACTCCAAACTTCCTTAAATTTGTCCCTCTAAGCCACCCCCACCGCCGACAAATCCTCCATACTCATGAAGTAATCCAGTCTAGCTCCCCAATCCTTAATTGTTGGTGGCTGACTGGACCTCCACCTAAGAGGGGTCACTGCCTTGGCCGCTGTTATTAAACGGGATAGAAGTGAAGTTTTGAATCTAGAGGCCGGATTTGAAGACCAATTAAGTAGCCACAATAATAGGTCTGCAGGGACATCTCCCGTCAATACAGTCCTCGAGACTTTAAAGACCTTCTCCCAAAATGGCTTAATTAATTCACAGTCCCACCATATATGACGGAAGGAGCCCACCTCTTTATTACATCTCCAGCATAAATCAGAAACTTCCGGATAAATCCTATGCAATGTGGAAGGGCATCTGTACCAGCGGGATAAAATCCAGTTATGTTTTTATACTTTGATTACTACCCAGTAATCACAAATGGGAACAACTGAAAAAATTAAAGCTACATGTGCCTTATTTTTGTATTATAGAATATTTAGACTAAACATAAATATAATGTATTTACATACACCATTTCTAGGTAATATATTTTCAAATCAATGTCTTAATTAGATTTATTTATGTTTCTAAATAACTGTTATTTATGTGCTTATAATATAATTATTTATTTGAACATAACATCTGTTTACATTTGCTAATTGCCATTATAAAGTTACTTAATCAAACTACCCCAATAGAACTATTTTTTTTTTTGCATTTAGAAGAGCAAAAGCAATTGTCTAAACTTTTTTTATACAGGGCCTAATCCAGACTGGAACATAAAGTCAAACTCATCCTTCATTTTGTAAAACCCCACATATTGAGAGTTCTAGGTGCAGTCCCGATACAAACATAATGTAGCTCTGAATCTGTATGCAGCACTAGCTGATTCAGTTAGTTAGATTTCCAACATATCACTACCATCTAATCAGTTCTTTTGGAAATCTCCAGGAAATATTTTAAGTGAATAAGGTGTAAACAGGTGTGTTTGCGTTTAAACTCAATATATATGTAAAAATGCAACATTTACATTTATTAATAGCCTTAACAATCAAATACCTTATTATATTGATATCCAGCTGGAACTTATGCTGTGGTTTTTAATTTTAATATACCTTTGCATATAGCTTATTAAACACCATCTACACAGATTTCTTTGTTTATATTTTTTCAGCATTTTCCTACCAAAAAGTACTATAGCATTACCTAATAAACTATATTTACTTCAATGATTCAAATTGAATCACTTCCCTCTGATGGAGTCTTATTTCTAAATATATATTTAGAACTGTTTTGTCTTTATCACAAAGTATTATTAGTACAAGACACAGAACAAGATCTGTGGGATAAGAGTTTAAGGTGAGCTTAGGTGGGATATTCAGTTCAGGGTAATGAAAGCAATCATTGTCCAACCAGAGCTGGATCCTTAGAATACAGGCTTCCTTTCCAGCAGTATAGCAGTATGGGACTCATACATTCTGCGTGTAAGCATGGTAGGAGGGGGGAGGTTTGCTAATCGTACAGTAAGAGCTTGGATAAATTCTCATGCACAATCCTCTTTTGTTTTTTGTCCTGGAGTCAGTTCATAAATGTTAAGTTAGGGTCCTGGTATCAGTACTGTGAATGTGAGTGGAGTTGTTTCTGCACACAAAGGACTTATGATCACACTGCGATCTACCATCAGTGGCAGCAGTGTTCAGGATTCAGCCCCTTGTCACAAGGTTACTTTAAAGTGTTTAATTCTTTGCCTAAATAAATGCATGTACTTCATTGAAATTACCTTCTATACACTCTAGCTGTATCAATATTGGGTTCCCAACCTGATTCTCAGGCTGCTAAAGTGGTGGAGTTAGCCAATGTTTATTTTAACAAAGAAGACGGGGTGTCTGCCTTATTTCTAATGACAGATTAAAATTTTGCTAAGTAATCATGGTAGTCTTTGCTAGACTCAATCTCACGGTAACTATTGCGCCTGATCCAGACCTCCACATGCCGCCGTAGTAACGACGGGTGGACGTGTAAGATCAGCAGTTTTGCCGATCTATGCATGCGCCGGTCAGATGTTACTCAGGATCGGGCATCCCTAACTGTTGTGTAGTTACGGTTGAGGGGGCTTTCCTCGCTGTAACTACGCAACAGTTAGGGAAGGAATGCGGGGGTGGTAAAGTAATAAGGGCAGGTTTGGCCATTTACGCTCCTGTGGCTAGATAGGGTAGCCTTCAGCCGATGTAACAGTGTGTAATTACGCCAGCCACAGGGGGAGTGTCGGGGAGAGTGCATGCCAATACGCTGTGCATTAGTACACACAGCGCATCAGCGTAGGTCTGGATCAGACCCTATAATTCCAGGTAGTTTTGTTATAGAGACAAAAGTAGATAATAAATACTAAAAAAAAAATAGACATGGAATAGGTTCAAAGTAATTTTTAAGAATGATCTGGTATTTCTATTGCAGTTATTTTTTCTTAGGGATGACCTAAAAAATGACATTCTAACTATTCTGTCACATAGCAGGTCACTCTGTATCTAATATAACAAGAACTCACACCTAAATTGTCAGGAAACCACTTACATGATTCCTCTTTTAAGAATTTCTTAGATTTGTCAGTAATAGTAAACCTTCATCTGACACCACACTGTAAAATGTAAATACTTCTAACACTCACATTTAAAGGTCTTAGCCAATCAAGCATGCATCAACCAGCTCCTGGTGCAGATGTCATATTGTAAGTTTATATGCAAAGCACTTTTACACATTGAGCAGTATGGCACTGACTACCTTACTTTATACTTCTTTCCAGTGAAAGACATCAGCTTTGTTACCAATTTAGCCCAAATTAAAGTCCTGGTTAGCTTCAATTGTGTTGGTACACACTTTAAAAATTCCCATAACCTACTGCAATAATATGGCCGCCCTGCAGCAGAAATAAGTATGGGAATCGTCTGCAGAAAAGAATTGTGCAATCAATGGGCCTGATTCACACTTAAGAGTGAGTTAGGTGCGTGCAGATGCGCACCAAACTCACTCTTTCATCCCCCGTCCCGCCCCCCGTTTTTAGGTACCTTATGGCACTTACGAGTGCCATAGGGCTACCTTAAGTCTCTGTGCAATGTCCGTCTCCGCCTCCCTCCCCACATAATCTAAATACTGCCCCCCCCTCCCACTTCTGCCTAAAACCGCCTGAGGTGGCATATTAAAGACCGCGCCTACACTATCTATGTGCCGATCGGCTATGTAGATAGCGTAAATGACCTACTACGCATGCACAGTTGGTAATTTCGGACAGATACCCGCTTAAGAAGCTGCAGCTTCTTAAGTGTGAATCATGTGCAATGTTTTGTACTTTGCAACGATCAGGCACAATCGTTGCAGAGTACACACTTACACAATTGTTTTAAACAATTATTGTTTATTGGGTGATTGGAGCAATAATCATTTAAAAAAGTCCCAGTGTGTGTGCCCAGTTTAACAAAAAAAGTAAAAGCAAAAATTAACCAATAAATCTAGTTTTTTTTTAATTAATCTAATTAACATTTATTTTAAGAGCTTATTTGTTTTGATACGACAATTTGCAGAAAACATTTTTTTGCTGCTAAAGAACATCCAGCTTTGAAAGAAAACTCCTTCTATGCGGAGGAGGATTTTCTATGTTCGTGTGTGGAAGATCCTTTTTAGTCGGGCGCAATAGATGATCATGATAGGCAGCTTCAAATCTGTGCTGGTGATGAACAGATTTCAAATAAAATCCTGCTTTCTAATCCTTTTTAAAAACCCTTCAGAATTTTTCCCAGTCTCCCAGAAAAGTGATATTATTGAGACATTTTATAAACTCGCTATTAATATCCCTCTGGCAAAACTCTGATCCAGCTAACAACCTAGGAAAACAAAATCTCTCCAAAAAGGAGAAAATCGTAATAAAGCAAGCAGACAAAAGGGTGGGGGGTTGATGGTTATTTTGGACTTTGATTATTACATCCTGAAAGCCAAACAACAATTAGATGATGTAGAATTTTAATTCTCCCTTACTCATGACCCAACCAAATCCTTCCAAACCTTAAGATATCTGATAGATGATGCCCCCTCAAAAGGGCTGATCAATAAGAATATTTATAACTTTTTGTTTTTAAAATATACTTTAATTCTTGTGTTCTGACATCTATAAAAAATTCATAAGTATTTGGTATATGCTCCTGTTTTACCAATCATTGCAGGGATCAATTAGCTGTCTGCAAATTTATACAACTTTATTGATCATTATCTTCAAACATTTTTTAAATTGGTCTGCATTGTATGCACTTCTTACCCTAAACGTAACTGATACACCCATGTACCACACAAACTGGGTTTAGAACATTTTGAACACTATCTTGGATCTGTCAGTTCATAGTGACTTTAAGAAATTAGTTTTAAGTTCTATTTTGTTTGTTTTAACACACAATTATATTATTTTTGACTCTTATGTCTTTCTTCAGACCATTGTGCGGCAATGGTTACTAAGTTTGGCCTGAGTTTCACAAATCTGTAAATGGCCCAATTTAAAGAATCACCTTTTGGGGTTTATGGGGAACACTTCAGGACTTATATAGATGACCTTCTCATCACGTTTGTGTAATATTTAAATAATAAAAATCTGAATTTATTGGACCTCCCTTTCTGTGCAATAGGAACTAATGTCATCAGTTAGAATTTTCAGTGGACACCAACTATTTACTGTACATTTCCAAAGTGATCATTAGAATCAGAAACATACTCAAGAAACATAGGGACTGGTAGCGCTCAAGCCTAGTTTGTGGGTAGTGTAGGAGTGGTTTAGCCGGGTATATATTGTGTGGATGGATAAAGACGGGGGGGTGGGGGGAAGGGAGGGTAGAGAGATCAGAAAGGGGGTAAGGTGTACTAGGAATGATGAGGTGGTTCAATGTCCAATCAAGAGCTGTAAAAGTGCGTATGGAAGTAATCTCGTACGTGGATGTTGTATACTGCAGATGGTTGGCAATACCTGTGTCCTCAAAGTTGCTTGTGCGTAGAGCTATGCTGATTGCCGGTGGCCATTATTGGTTGGTGGTAGCGGAAACCAAAGAGGAGAGGAGACACTCCAATCTAGTGTAGTAAGTATGGTACCAGAGAAAAGGCCAAATAAATTGCACTTACTATGACCAAGATGGGTATGTGCTTGTTGTTACATTCAGATGGATTGCTGGTGTGTGTATGTCCAGATGGACTGGTAGCCGGTGGTCGGTAATGGGTGGGTCAGGAGTGAGAAACAAAGAAACTCCAATAGTGTAGTATGTCTGGAAACACAATAATAGGAGAAGGATTGCACTTACAGTAGACCCAAAGTATATGCACCTGTTACTGCATTTAGGAGAATTGGTTCTGTGTGTCTATGTTCCCAGTCAATGGTGCCCCCCACTGCTCGCGAACGCTCAGTATCCACTTGGGTGGTGTTGTACGGGCCAGCTGGTGCTGTCTCCAGTCCTCAATGTGTGCGGGTACGTTGTCTGCTGTTGCTGTGCAGCTGTTCGCCATCAATGAGTGTGCCGGCTGCTGCTGCTGTGGAGCGGCTGTGGTTACTCGATCAGCTGTGTGTCGGTTACCACGTGGCTACCCAGGAGCGGTGGATGCTGGTTCCCACTCGTGGATGGTCCTGGGGAGTGTGTGGGTGTGAGGGAGGAAAGGAGGCTGGATGGAGACCATAGTAAAACTGCGTTTATTGACAAACGAAAAACAACATGTGCTGATGCGGTGAGTGGGCAGTCCCAATATTTTGCTAGAGCCCCTACAGAGAGATCCACCACCATCATGTCATCAGCCAATGAGCACACCACCCTAAAACCGAGATCGACATTTTACCCCACACATATGAAAGGGGACTTCATCTAGACATTTCAGAAACTTGAAGACAATCTAGAATCCATAAACATAAATAAGCAGAACAAGCCCAATCTCATGAAAGCAGTAAGATTAGCACTAAAGGACCTCACACAGAACCATTGTTCTCATGTATTTAGAGGACTACAACACAGAAGCTAATAGACTATTAGGGGACACTAATACTTATTTATGTCTAGACAAAGACCCCACCGAGGACATGAAACTGTCACTACACAATCTCTTTAAGCTAGTACAAGAAAGGGGCATAATCAACAAACACGAATTTGACTTTCTGTACAACCAATATCCAAAAACTCCAGTCTTTTACTACCTGCCCAAAATATACAAAAACAGCACTCAACCCCCAGGCCGACCAATTATATCAGGAATACAATCACTTACTTCCAAATTATCCCAATACATTGATCAATTCTTACAACCCTATGTAGTCAAACAACAATCATATATAAAAGACAACACCCAGATATTCAAGATACTTAGTGACAAACACTGGACAGATGATATGTGGTTGGCATCCAGTGATGTCACATCACTGTAATCGATCATAGACAGGGCATAGATAGCATCTGACACATTCTCTTACAAGAAAACATCATACATACTAAACAACAAGAGTTTATCCCCAAAGGAACAACATTCATCCTCAATAACAACTACTTTTGGTTCCAAAACACCTTCTTCCTACAGTAACAAGGCACCGCCATGGGAACACTGTTTGCGCCGAGTTACGCAAACCTCTTTAAGAGTCACTGGGAGAACCATTACATCTGGTCCCAACACGAATTTGGAGCAAACCTGATCCTGATCCATATAAACGACAACAAGATCCAAACCACCACTTTCC